>JAVSBS010025513.1:105772-128199 GCA_033124195.1 Coracias cyanogaster
GGAAAGGACCTCCAGGGTCATCAAGTCCAACCTTTCTCCTAGCATCTCTCTAACCACTACACCATATCCTCAAGCATCGCATCTATTAGTTCTTTAACTCTAGAATTGTTATCAATAAAAAGACTTATTCATTTCAACAATAGATAAAGACTAAATGGCAGGTTTTGCTGCATACACAGTAAATATGTATTGCAGTCTCAACCTACCTGTGTCCTATGTTTGACCTGCCAATTAACTACAGTAATTATGATTTATTTCAGTACCTACCTTTTCTCTACAACTAGAATTTATCCTTCCACTCTGTGTCCCTTTGTGAATAACCAGTATGATTGAAAAGATTTCCTTGTTTGATTACATGTATCTGTCTTGACAGGATTCCCTGTACCATTTTTTAAAATGCAACACTATAATTTTGCCCATATAGACCAATCCCGGAGGTGTTGCTGTGGAGGATTGACACTACCACCTGGCACAAACAGCCTCAAAGAAAGTCTGGATCTCTCACCTCAGCATTTAATTCTCAGAGTTTTAGGACCACTCACTGAAGTAATGAGAAGCTAGAGGTTTATCTGAGATATACTTAAGAAACAAATGTCCAAATTATTGACTTTAATTTATGCACTTACTAAATAATTGAAGAGGAAAAGCTAATACAATGCATATGAGAGCATTTCCCCTGAGAAGAAATAAAGATATTATTTTGATAGTATACACAAGCACAGAATCCTTTAAAAGAATAAAATGATGCCTAAGCAGGTGCCTGGGCTGCAGAACCACAGGACAGATAATGTAGGTAGGGGTTCATGTGCTGCGCCTTCCAAATTTCACATGAAATGTTGCATTTCACTGGATTAATTTAACTTCTCTCTCTTTACTTTCTGAATTTGTTTCCATAGAGATTCGGGTACAATAAGAGAGGGCAGGGGTGAAAGGGAAGGTGTGCTTTGCAAAAGTAATTTCTGAGGAAACATTTTTAAATCTGATTGCTCATGCTGTGCAGTGCAGTTCAGTGTCTTGTACATGCTTGTTTTCTTATCCAGGAAAATAAAAGACATCTGAATAGTAGCACAAATGTAGAAAAACAAACAGACAGGCAACCAAACAAACCTACACCTTGTTGCTATGGGGCATTGCTAGAGTTTGGAAGAAACAGATTTTTTTGCAAAAGGTGTTGATGACCTTCCTTGGAAACAGACGTCTGATCCAGGAGGAACAGAATTATACAGAAACCAGAGCAAAGGAGGTGAAGGAGAAGGAATATGGGACTGAGCGTGACTTCAGGGCTATGCCTGATCTTTCAGTTGTCTGAAGCAAGTTACAACTTACTGAATGTACTTTGAGCTACTTAGGGGAGAAATGTTATTGTACTATTTGAGCCTTGAAGGGTCAAGGTGTGCTTTTAAGTTAAAACATAGTATAGGTGCACTGAGAATCCTGTTTGCCAAACTGTTGCTGTTTAACCAGTTTGTTCACAACATCACGCATTCAATGTGAAAAAGAACTGACTGAAGTACCTGTGCCTTCAAGAGCTCAGTCAGACATTCTCTGGATATAACCAACATAAAACATAACCTTGGTTATAGAACTATATTAGTATTGTCTTTTGCTACATAGCTTCTAATAATAGCAGTCTTTTCAGTACCAGAGTCATTCATTGATGCACTCTTTTGAAAAGGCACATTTATCCACAGACAACATAGAGTTTAAAAAAAAATTGCTTTAAAAGGTTCATAAGGTCCTGCTGACAAACCAGGTACAAGTCACCCTTACTTGCCAAATGACCAGGTTATTTGCTGAATGACCAGGTGATGGAAGTAGTTATAATTTTGCTTTAAACCCCGACATGCCACTGTTGCCCTTTAATTGTCTTGATGTTTTAATTACAAATGTAATTGATGTTTTAATTACAGATGTTTCATTGCAGATGTTTTAATTACAAATTTCTTAACAGCCATCCTTCTTCTTGGCTGCCCTAGACTACAAACTAATTCCACAAATCTCTCCATCTCCCGAGAGATACGCAAATTAACATTCTCTTGCTTGAACATCTGCAGCCACCCAGCAGTGATATTCCTCACAGCCACTATTGATTTCCTCATCCTTACAGTTTACTCCAGTCCTCCAGTTCTCCATTAACAGTTACTTTGACTCCCTTAAAATAAGTCCAAGTTCTCCATATTCATACGTAACAAGTTATAGATAATAACATGTCTCCTTCTGCATGAGTTAAAGGCTTGCCTTTCCACTCAGAGCATGATGAACAAAGCTAAACACATGCTCTTCGGTACTGATAAGCAGGACAAAAAGCAGACAAATCAGAAGAGTTTCTCTTGAATATTTATAAATACTTTTTTTGGTGAAGATACATTCTGTGACTGTTGTTTATTACCTGAAAATGGATGAACAACAAAACTGAAAACAGATATAAAACATCACACATACACAAGCAAAATTACACCCAGTTTTAATAACAGCTGCTTCCTGTCCCCACCCATTGCCCCTGGCTTTTCTTTTAATACACAGCATTGACCATCCATCTTAAGTCATTCTGAGGAAGAAATAATAGAGCTTCTTTTTATTTGGCGTAGAAGGTCTTGCAAAATGAAAGCAGAAAGAGCATTTAGGAGGCTTTCAGAGTCTGCAGTGCTATTTTCAGAAAGCCTTTGCAGCTATTTTCAGAGACAATAACAACTTAGGCTCTGCCTCCTCATCCTTATGGCAGTAGGAAAATTCATAACTCTCTTCTCAGCCTTCCTGAGCACCTGCATGCCTGGCTTTCACAAAGCATGGTGTATTTTTGAAATTCCAACAGTTAAAAAAATGGTAACATCACACAAAAGAATATTGTGTTCTAGTCCTGCACACTGAGGTGCCTTCAGTCCACTCTGCCCAATTCTGAAGAAGTTTAAAGTCATTGTATTACCTTCAAAGAGTACTGGAGGACTTTTTAAACTTTTTTTTTTTCCCACCTCCAGTTTTCAGCACAAGCACGTTTAATGGTAGGAAGACTTGGTGCATTCATGCTTGTGATAAACTCTGAAATCTAGATTTTCAAGCAGCTAATGACTCTGATTATCAACTTGTGAATCAGGAAACATATTTTTACATTTCTGACTTAAAAACAACTCCTTAAAGGTGTTTAAAGATTGGCAGTCAAGTATTTGGAGCTCCAGATGGGCTTGGGAAAATGTAAGCTCCAAAATTTTGTATGGTATAACACACAGTATTACACTTCAGCACCACTTTTTTTCCCGTAATATACCTTTATATTTCAAATTGGTGAAATGCTATCTGTTATCATGGCATGAATATCCTCTAAGCCCATTTAATAACAGAAGTAATGGAGTTCTGAGAGGAACTCATGGAACATAGGCTTTTCTCCCTTTTTTAAAGTGAAAAAAAATATTTAGCATACTGTTTGTTGATTAGCTTTTAAAAATGCAGTAAGGGTGAAACTATTTATGTATTTTTATATGGCTTATTTTTCTAAGGTTTTTCTTATTCAGCCCAGGCAGAATATTTTAACTGTTTCCCAAACTCAGTTCTTCTGATTTGTTCTATAAATCACGTATATACAATAACAAATTTTCTTTAATTTTGTTCTCTGCCTGCCTGTTTAAAGTTATGCTGTATTTTATTTATCTTAACATAGCTTTTTAAGGAACAGCAGTTTACATGTATCTTCCATAGTGACTTACTATAAAGAGATGAAAATTACAAAAAGCTTCTTCTCAAGAGAATTACAAATAACGTATGCAAAATATTTTCATTATCTGTTGGTATTTTATTTTTTGGAAGGCTTGTACTTACCTACTTTGCATGTGGTGGCTTCTGCTGAAGCTTGATCTGTGCAGGAAGCATCAGAGTTAAACCAAGTACACATACATTCACAAAATTCAGTAATTGTCAACGTTTTGCCTCATTACAAAGGACCATCCAGATGCCAAAGCAATGGAACATCGTCTACTAGAGGCAGCATCTGGCACTTTGGCAAACTCAGCTGGCAGATGGCTTTACATTTGCTTCTCCTGCTATTCCTTTTACTGCCATATCCTCAGGTTTTTTTCTTGATACAACTTCCTTCTAGAAGTCTAACCACTGTTAATGTAACTGTTCTGTTTTATACAAATATTTCATTACTTTTAAATAAATACTAAAATTAAAAGAAGAATAAAATTTTTAAAATGTTATGTTGCTGCAACTGTATTGCAATTACAATGAAGTCCTCTATGTAGTGTGCATTTATTTCTGTGTAGTCATTGAATTCTGACATCCTGTTGATTTTTTTAAGCAGAAGTGATATAGAATCGTAGAATGGTTTGGGTTGGAAGGGACCTTAAAGATCATCTAGTTCCAAGTCCCCTGCCATGAGCAGGGACACCACAGGATCAGGTTACTCAAAGCCCCTAGTCTTGAACACATCCAGGGTGCGGATGCAGCTCCCTGTGCAACTTGTTCCAGTGACTCACCACCCTCATAGTGAAAAACCTCTTCCTAATTTCTGATCTAAATCTACCTTCTTCTAGTTTAAAGCTGTTACCCCGACCCTATTACTACAAGCCCTCCTGAAAAATCCTTCCCCAGCTTTCTTAGAGGCCCTCTTCAGGTACTGGAAGGCCACAATGAAGCTCCCTGGGAGTTTCTCTTCTCCAGGCTGAACGACCCCAAATCTCTCAGCCTGTCCTCACAGCAGAGGGGTTCCAGTCCTCTGATCATCTTCATGGTCCTCCTCTGGACCCACTCCAACAGGTCTATGTCCCTCTTGTACTGGGGGCTCCAGAGCTGGATGCAGTACTCCAGGTGTGGTCTCATGAGAGTGGAGTAGAGGGGCAGAATCACCTCCCTAGACCTGCTGGCCACACTGCAGTTCAGGACCCAGTTGGCTTTCTGGGCTGCACTTGCACATTGTTGGCTCATATTGAGCTTTCATCAACAGCACCTCCAAGTCTTTCTCCTCAGGGCTGGTCTCAATCCACTTGTTGCCCAGCCTGTATTTGTGTGTGGGAATTCCCCAAGCCAGGTGCAGGACCTTGCACTTGGCCTTGTTGAACTTCATGAGGCTGGCATGGGCCCACCTCTCAAGCCTGTCAAGGTCTTTCTGGATGGCATCCCTTCCCTCCACCATGTCAGCTGCACCACACAGATATGTGTCTTCTTACACATACTTCACATTCCACAGTAAATTTCAATCTGGGAAGCACAAGGCAAGTTCTGAAATAAGGTAAGTGTGTAAACTTCTAAGTTTTCATAAACTTGTAATAAAAAGAAACAAACAAAACACTAATCCATTTTTATTTTAATTTTTAAGAATAAGCTCATTTATAGCTAAAATGAACAACTCTAAACTAATGAGTTTGCTTTTCTCCAGCATTTTAAAGTGCTACATGTATGAAACTTCTGTTATTGATGTTCCTGAGTAAAAAGCTCTGGCCTTGCCACTCACTATCAAAACAGCAAAATAGTGAGCCTGGATTTCAAATCCAGAGCTTCATAATCAAGTTCTACTGCTTCCAAGGAAGGAACAGCTAAGATACACCCCAGTGATGAAACAAGTCTATATACAGTTTAAATGGTTTTAAGTCTATCTCAATATCCAAACTAAATAGCTGAACACTGAGGTTTGCAAGCATCTTTAATACTAACCAAAAGCTAACAGTGATTTGCATCTGCAAAGTGATGGTCTACATTGATTAATCAAAAGTCATTTCATGATGCCTAAACATGCAACCTTACTACTTAAATAGTGTTGTGATGTGCTCTGCCGTCTATGTCATTATATGTGTGTGTCTCTACTGCCACCTACTTGTGCTAGCACTAGGAAAGTTTTCTTTCTACTTTTGAAAAGTTATAAAGAGAGTATTATGAATGCCAGATGGCTTTTCTAAAGTTTCTATTTAAGCTTCACTGCTGGTCTCTATAAAATAATAATAATTTTAAAATCTTAACAAACCCATAGAAACAATGGAGGCAGCAATAAAGGAAATGCCAGGGATCTTCCAAAACTGTACAAAAAGGCAATTATTTTTCTTTCTTTTTTTTGCTTTCTGCCAGGTAGAAAGGAACTGCAGCTAGTCATACTGATGCACAAAGGTAAAATTATCTGCCCTGGCTTGCCATAAACCTTCCACGGTATATCTCATCTATGCCTCAGTCTCTCAGCAAAATCATAACTGTATACATAGAAAAGGTGAGTTATACATGTACTTAACCATATAAGTAAAAGATGATCTCAAATAAGAATGTAAAATAAATTATTAAAAAATCTGAAATGCATGATGAATCAGGTGAAAGGAGCAGTTAATTCTTACCTTTTCTTAAAAACAGAAAGCTTGGACTAATGTAGTGAACTATTATGGCAAGGGCAACACTGAGAAGGAAGTGATGTGAGAAGATAAAGTAAAAATCAGGAGAGAATTTGGCACACGAGTGGAGAAAACAAGTGAGAAAGCCCTCTGGACTTGAGAGGAGTTATTGCCATGATAATGATATGACTTGGCTTCACTACAACAGTTGTCAAATATACGCTGATTCACTTTGACTCATGAAGTCATTGGCATGAGGCTAAGCCCTTGAGAAGTGCAATCTGAATTCCATGGTCAGGTATACAAATCCAATGTAGTCATTTGCCATGGCCAGTGCCAGCACGTTATGTTTGTTGAATATGTTTGCAGCACAGACTTTTGATTGCCTTCAGAATTTTCACTTTTCTCTATATAGAGGAGCTCTGGGTCCTGAAATGTTGAATATCTTTGAGAGTTTTACCATCACTTTACAAAGATGATGACTACTATACTAGGCTTTCTACAGATACCTTTTTTTTTGTAAATAGCTGACAGAAATGTGTAATTTCAAAACACAGCAAAACACCAACTGCAGTAAATAAAAATATTCTTTCTGCACAAAGCTTCTTTTCAGTGTTGTCCCACTTCCATGGGGAATAAATTCAGTAACTCTACTAGAGAAAGAAAACGGAAGAGAGAAGTCATTACAGGTCCTGAGAACATTGTGACTGGCTGCAGACATTTCTATGTGTCTATGAGACTCTACAGTCCTCATGACATTAGATAGGTGTTACTTTAAAAATATTTCTATGTTACTCAACATATTATTATAATGCTGGCTGTAATTTACTTCCCAAAGCACTTGTAATGCTGCTGTGAAAGGCTGGAGGTCTAGAAACTGCTGTTTCACAGATTTTTCACGATACTGCGTTTTCACACAGAATATTTGTATGTGCAAGCTGAGAAATGTCTGAGAAAACCCTGATGAGGAAAGGGAAGAAAGCCTCTTGGTCTCACACCTGGAACATGTTTACAGTGAATAGCAGTGACACAGCCAGAGCTGTGAGCTTTTATTGCCACAAATTAGTGACTGAGACACAACCAACCTCCATTAGCCAGGAGGGCACCACTGTTTGGCAAGGACCACAAGCCACACCCTGTATGAGACCTCCTCTAAGGACAAACGAGCCAACATGGACCTGAAACAGAGCCCTCTTGCTCACAGGAAAAAACTAGTGTCAGAAAGAGGGTGGCTGGTCCCTCTGTGGAGCTGAGCAGCTGCCAGATGTTATCCCCATGGACTGTAGGTAGTCAGCAGCTCAGCCGATCTGGATGAAGAGAAGTAAGTGCTGCCTTTCCAGGAGGCGTGTTCCCAGGGCAAGGCCAGAGCTGGCCCATCTACGTGGTGGATGAGTGGGAAAACAGCATAAGTGTGTGATAGCCGTCACCTCATCTTGGTGTAGACAGGGTTTGGCTGATGCACTGCAGGCTGGGCTCCAGGAAGACTCTTTGGGACATAGACTTCACAAAAACAAATAGGTCACAGAAATGCTCTGGAGGCCTAAATACATTTTGTCCCTTCTAGAGGTACCATAGATTTTCAGCTCCCCAACCTGACAAACATGAGTCTGGAGAAGAAAGGTCACTTTGCTGAGTGGTAGAGTGCCAGGGAGCTGCAAGGCTGGGTGGTGCTGCAAGGGAAGGTGAAGAGGGAGCCAAAGGTGATAGCAGGGCTGGTAGGATCTCACTTGCAGAGGCACCAGATGAGGCTTCCCTTCCCCTCTTTCTCCCCGGGTGGATGTTCTCATGGCAATCTGATGCTCCAAGGCTACAGCATCTCTGAGCAGAGCTCGTATGCAGGCTGCAAACTCCCTAGGCAGTGGGGAGGAGGTTACAGGGTGGAGGACTGCAAGAAAAGGACATTACAGACCAGCCAGGGCAATTGGAGCCTATTGTTGCCTCCAGAACCCTGACAGTTTGGGTAGTACCTCATATATTTACAAGAAAGAATGAGGAGGGAGATGGAAATCACGAGATGCATGTACCACAGACAAGGTGGGATGGACCGAGTGCTATGAGAGCTCTGATGACACAAGTAGGTCTCTGTACACTCAGGTGCCAGATGATACCCTCTCTAGGGTGGACACTCAGGCTATTTAGGATTTTGCAAGTTGGACACAAATCATTTTCCAGAAGGAGCTTCTACTGACATAACTGTTTGGGAAACACAGAGTGGCATAACAGGCAAATCAGAGCAGTTATACCCAGAGGTATAAGGTAAACTACTTACCTTATTCTTTTCTTCCTGGAAAAAACCAAAACATAAAAAACATACAACTATGGCTCCTTGTTTAAAAGCTCTCATTTTTAATTTGAATTATATGTATAAGTATATGAATTCATAGAATTTTATTCAGATTATGTCTGTTCCTCGAGGGTATTTTGTAGTTTTTCATCAATCTGGTGTTCAAAAGCTGTCACTGAAGCAAAAGAAAAACAAGTTTACTTTCTGCAATTCTGGGTGGCCACGTGTTGTTGACAGCAAAAGTCAGACCAGCACATGGTTCTCCATGTTTAGCTCTGTTCTCCCTCCTTTACCTCATGAGGACACACTGGCACTAGCAGAGACGCTACAAACACAGCCATCTGTTATAACTGAATGTTGTAATTCATCTGTAAGGGAAAAAGTCAAGTAGCTCAAATAACAGTATCCCACAAGTCATATGAAGATTTTTTTTTTTCCTTTAAATTCAGGAACTACATGTTATCTAAGCAGAATGTAAGATTTTTTAGACCGGCTTAAAATACTTTTAGGTTGATGTGCATCTCCACTTTTAGTACATCACTATCAAAGGAACATACTCTTGAAAGTTGCATCTCTTTAAAAAAAAATAATCTTGGTATTTTACAAGGTTTGAAAATCCAGTGAGCTTCACGACTTTCAGTTATTCTCTTAGCTGTGATTTAGCTTCCCCACCCCACTTAAGCTGATTATTAAAGCATACAGAAGAGACAGAATAGCAAAGGATCAAATAGTCCAAATTCAGGATTCTATATAAAATAGTAGTTTAAATATGAGTATTATTCAGTACAAAACAAAAACTCTTGCTTACTATACTGTGTTATATAGTCAACAGAGTCAGCCATTCTGATGTGCAGGATCTATGAAGACTTCCACAAGCCACACTATCATTAAACCACCATGTGCCATATCTGTTCAAGCAGCCATGTCAATTCTATCTGTAGATATAATATTCCATCAAAACATCCCACCTGCACCAAATGTGCAGAACCCCAATACAGTGAACACTGGGGCTATCTTTCTTTGAAAAAAACTTAACTAAATATTGAATTAACAACTGAGCAGATGTTCTTGTTTATTCTGCAGTGTTTTACTGGTCTAAAGCTGCACGGGGCTACAAATCAGTTGATTAAGGCAGCTGTGAGTGCCCCCAGCAAGAGGGAATCTTAACAAATGCAGAATAACTCACCTGACCTTCTCCTTACAAGGGATGCACAGGTGGTACTGCCAAGTGTATCAGAGAATGCAAACACCCAATTCAGGCTGTCTCCAGCTGGTGAACAATCCCTTGCAGAAACTGCCAGCTGGCAGGAGCTATAGGAATCAGAACGTGAACTGTCCTAAGCAACACAGCAGATCTGCTGTCACAATTGGAGAACCACAACAGACTCCCTGAAGACCTTCTGCAGGATTGTTTTTTTGGTCCTAATTAAATGTTTTCAAAATACAAAACCAAAATTTTCTGTGTTTCTCAGGATCTTTTTTATTTTCCCCACCTGCATCCGTTTGTTTGTACATTTGTCTTGCATTTGGCCAATTGCAATTTTTTTTTTGCTGAGACTGGCATACCAACTGTGGCTAAAAAAAATGAAAAAACTGCACTACTAAGCCTGCAGGATAGAAAGTATATGGACATGACAGAGGAAAAGGTGATGTCATATTACCTGGCCCAAGTTAGGTGTCTAAGTTACTGTAAGACACTGCCCAGTGTCAAGAGGAGTGTGTTCATCCACCCTGTTGAGCAGTTATATATATAAAGATGGTACAGATAGTAGGCAAACATCTGTCCTGATGCCTTCCCGACTCCTTGTCTCAGCTCAAAAGACGCTTTTCCTTTCTGTGCACACAGCAGCATTTGTCAGCATGTCAAGATAAAGTGGGCAGAAGAAAAGGGCTGCAGAAGCAAGTTTGGTCTGTTCTTTCCTCAGAGCAAAAGCAAATTTTAAAGGAGTAAAATTATAGGAAAGAGAGCTGCAAGTTTCCGTAGTTGAAAGCTGTATGTTGATACGCTGACATTTGGAGAGATCTGTCTGTTACAGAACTCAGGAAGCCTTTTTGATCTCAGCTAACAGACGTGGCTATCCTTATGTTAAAAGATTCACATTTTCTTGCTGTTGGGTAAACTGGAAGACTATGTTCTGCGTCTTTACTAGGTGGAGTTGCTTTTCAATATTAGCACATATGCTTAAAATGAAACCAGTTTGCAGCACCACAAAGTGGACGTGTACAGATTGCATGTGGCTCGTGCGCTGTGTGGTGTGTAAACCCCATTCCTCATGCCCGGCAAGAGAGAAGCCTCAGAGCTCCCCGCTGGGTCCCCAGTCCCTTAGGCAACCTTGTTAGCAGCATCCTTGCCGACTCAGTCCCTCACCCAACACTCCCCAGTCCCTCTCTCTCTGATAAACACCAGGTATCCTAACAAAACACCGATTGCCCGTCAGTAGGGAATGTGAAACATTGCTTGTCTCCATTTTATGCTTTAAACAGATCATTTGTTTCGTTGTTTTCCTTCTCCTTCCCTGTCATTACCTGCTGTCATGTCATCCTCTCTTCATTCTTCCCTGGTGCTTTATGTTTCATTGCTCTCATTTCACCCTTTCTCCATGCTCTGCTAAGCACCTTGGCTGCAAGTAGCTTAAGGAGATGCTCTCCCCTCTTTTGTAGCTTAGTAACCATTATGCCAATCCCTGTTCAGTTTCACTGGGTGCATTTGGATTAATAACCATTTGTTGTCTCCACACCTTTTTTACTCTATTACTGATTTCATGGAGAAAAGAGATTTTTTACTGGAAGATAAAAACTCCAGAAAATTACATCATTTTTTAGGTGTATCAAGTCCAATTTTACTCCATTAACTGCAAAATATATTTTCATACAGTTTCACATCTGTGCAAAATGCTCTTTGTAAATGTGCCTTAAAATCTACATTGGTCTTGGCTTGAAATATATAGAAAATCAGGGCTGAACATGATAAATGTAAAGACTGTTTTGGAAGGGTAGGACAGAGATTTTGCCTATGTATATGGAGAGGCAAAAAAATGAGGCAATAGCTTTGTTTACCATTTTTTTCTTTCCACTATGCTTCTACCTTGACCTTCCCTTGGCAGTATATCATGCTCAAAACAGGACATGCTGCAGGTTCAGTTTCCCTGCAGCTGTTGCTGATCTCATGTTTGATGAGTCAACTCAGCTACGAGTCTCTTCTCAGTAGTATTTACATTCCAAACTAGAAGACTCGTCGTGTAAGTCATATCCATAAAATGGAAATGTTTAGGGTGATGCTACACCCTGTACTTCCTGGTGCTTATAAACTTGCCTAGGAAAGTCGTGTTAACTTCAGCTGTACCTTGCTGGTGGAGCAAGGAGGGAATTTTGGCATGGTTTTTGTGTGTGTTGGCAGGGAGTTCCTAGTGGCTTAGATATCCAATCTTGACACTTAATAGTTTCTTGACCTAATTGCACGGATTTAAATGGTTCAAAAATGTAAGCCAGGTGGGGCTTTTTTCAAGTTTGCAGCAAAGCGGTGTATATCTGAAATACTTAGGTTATTTCAGGTTCTTTCTCTTAAAAAGCAGTTAGAGCAAGGGATTAATCCTGATAAAAATCATACAGGTTTTTGTGACTCAGGAGTTACCGTGACTGATAGGCCCTTAACTTGACTGAAATCATCTTCTCTTACTGGAGCGTGAGTTCAATGCATGGCAAATGCGGCGTTTCCAGCTGGTGAACGAGTGTGTTTGCAGCATTGCTCAATGGTATGCTGACAGGACGCAGCGTGACATAGTCTGCTATGTGAAGAATTGATAGGGAAAAATCACGCCTATTCAAGCGGCCGCAAACAATTGCTTCTGCACTCGCAGTCAGAGGGAACCTAGGAAACATTCATGGAAAGATATATTTCATTCATCTAATATGTTAACATGACGTGAAGGTGACAGTGAAACCTAGTACAGACAAAGGCCTGCCCAGATGACCACAGGCAGAGGCCTTAGGGAATGGATTGCATGGGAGTGAATGCAATGCCCAGTAGCATAAGATTGCTGTGTGCTACATACACATTTACGGTATTTTGGGTGCATTTACACTGGAATTATGGGACAGAGATATGCTTTTAAAGCTAATCTCTCAAATCTCAGTTATGAACTTTAGTTTACATTTCAAAGTCACTTATAACACGGGAACACCATATTTTGGGGGTTGAGCTGACCTGGAAGATCAGCTCCACCCACTTACATGCACTCTTGAAGCACATATTCTTGGAATACTGAATCCTCAGCATCAACTATTCTGCTTTATGAATTCACTTCTATTCACTTGTGTTGCTACATAGACATACTTTTTAGAGCCAAGGGGAAAGTTAGTGGGCACAAACAATGATCTGTATAGACTGTACTCAGTGAAGCTTCTTCAGTACCTGGGGAGATTAGTGTACTTCTTAGAAGGAAGCTCCTATTTCTTGATGCCTCACTACAAGTCTATAGAATCATAGAATGCTTTGTGTTGGAAGAGACGTTTAAAGCTCATTTAGTCCAACACCCCTGCAGGGAACAGGGACACCTTTAACTAGATCAGGTTGCTCAGAGCCCCATCCAACCTCACCTGGAATGGTTCCAGGGATGGGGCTTCTACTACCTTTCTAGGCAACCTGTTATGGTGTCTCACCACCCTCAGCATAAAAAAAAATATTCCTAATATAGTATACATCTACCACCTTCTAGTTTAAAACCATTACCCCTTGTCCTGCCACAACAGGCGCTGCTAAAAATGATTATCCTTATCTTCTTAATAGCCTATTAAGTACCAAAAGGCCACAACAAGGTCTCCCCAGGGCCTTCTCTTCTCCAGACTGAACAATCCCAACTCTCTCAGCCTTTCTTCATAGGAGAGCTATTCCAGCCCTCTCATAATTTTTGTGGCTCTCCTCTGGACCCTCTCTAATAGGTTCATATCCTTCTTGTGCTGAGGACTGGAGAGCTGATCAGTACTTCATGGAGGGTCTCACCGGAGTGGAGTGGCAGAATCACCTCCCTTGACCTGCTGGTCACACTACTTTTGGTGCAGCCAAGGATACAGTTGCCTTGTATGCTGTGAGTTCATATTGCTGACAGACTCATCAAATCCATATTTCTCCATTTAGAGAAAAAGATGTTGTGGGGCACCGAGTCAAAGGCCTTGTAGAAGTCCAGATAGACAATATCATGTCTACCTGGAATAGGAAGAATGCAAAGCATCAGTTGCTTTATACTTTTTCTTTTTTTAAAATCCAGAATTGTACTGTTACACATACTCTCCATTTGTCTTAGTTAATTAGCATGTTTCTTGTGCTGGATGACTACAATTTTTACAAGCAGAGGAAGGACCCTGGAAATGTTCAAAGATGGACACGCAGACACTTGGATTAAGTTCTTAGTGGTATGGACATTCATAAACAAATCCTTTCTGAAATATTCTGAGGATTAAAAATTGCTTGTAGTGTTGGGGTTTTTTGTATTTGTTTAAGAAAAGTAGTCACAAATGTCATCTGAGTGACTCAGACTCACTTATTCAAATAAACATTTGCAAATACTTCTTGCTCTCACTTGCCCTACACATTTTATTAGAGAAAGCATTCAGATTATTCTACTTGCCTGCACAGGAAAACAAAGCATTTCTGAGGAACATTCTTCGATGCTCTTGCATATTCTACACAGTAAAACAGGCATTTATAATTACATACTCATATTTACAATGAAAACTCTTGCTTGTAACTCTTTCAGGGAGAGTATGGCTTTCTTATTTTTTTGTGTAAAAATCTCCTGTAGTATTCAGGTAAAAGCCAAGAAAATGAGTCAGACTCAGAGGAATGTTCAAATAGGTGTTCTAGTGGTAAACACAGCTGTCAACCTCTCCAAAGCAAAGATCAGGCACTACCAATGAAATTATCTTCTTGAAGAGGGACAGTTATTCCATAGGTGTCCTGTTGGAAAAAAAATTATGTCCCTAAGTTTGAATGAGAAGTTCTATTGAAGTTATAGATATCCTGAGAAAACAGAAGACTACAATTGTTTACCTGCTGAGCTTCATTTCATGCATCTTCTCATGTGTATGTGCTTATTTACCAAAACATATTCAGAAATAAATAGTGGATCATTCTAGAGGCAACAATGTTTATCTAACTGCATTCCTCTACTATTCCTGGTTTTGTTCATTGCTGTTTTGTGAATTATAGAATTTATAAAATTCTATAAATTATAGAAACAGACCCTGACTATCTTGTTTAAATGGAGCAGTTTTACGCTGCAGTTTCAAAACCAGTTTAATATGACATAAGACGACTCAACCATCAAAGAGTCAGCTGACCACCTCCTCATTCCTGGGTTCTTATCTCTCCACCCATAACTGCAGGCACATGTGGTCATGCAGAAATGCAGGGAACTATCTCAGGAAAGTTGTCTGAGATAATTAACCTTGAGGAAAAAAATCCAACAACAAAAAAAGACATTTAAAGGCAGTTAAACCTTCCTCTCCCAACTGGATGTTTTTTCAGAGAACCAGCTGTCTGGTTTAGGGTTTTTATTTTTGACAGCACAAGGGAAAATGTTTTGGGCAAGGAAAGTCTGCCAAGAACTTCAGGAAGTAGTGCCACTTTATGCAGATTTAAACTAACACAAAATTATTACATCATTGTTCTCCTACGAGGACAAGCTGAGAGAGTTGGAGTTGTTCAGCCTGGAGAAGAGAAGGCTCCAGGGACACCTTATTGCAGCCTTCCAGTGTCGGAAGGGGGCCTACAAGAAAGCTGGAGAAGGACTTTTCATGAAGGCTTGCAGTGATAGTATGAGGGGTAATGGGTTCAAACTGGAAGAAGGGAGATTTGGACTAGATGTAAGGAATAAGCTCTTCATTGTGAGAGTGGTGAGACACTGAAACAAGTTACCCAGGGAAGGTGTCGATGCTCCATTCCTGGATGTGTTCAAGACCAGGTTGAATGGGACCTTACACAAACTGGTCTAGTGGGAGGTGTCCCTGTCCGTGGCAGATATGTTGGAATGACATAATCGTTAAGGTCTCTTCCAACCAAAACCATGATTTGGTTAATTCCTTGCATTCCAAAAAGCTATTAACTAAAATGAATACAATGCTACTCAAAACAAAGAGAAAATAACCTGGCTTGAAGTAAACCGGTAAAATCTGAAGTTAAAAAAAAAAAAGTGTCACATAGACTGCTTGCCATGGAAGATGGTAGAAGGCAATACCAGCATATGTATCGATGGTTTAAAAAAGGAGCAGGAGATCTGTAAACATTTCATATGTGAAAAAGCAACTTAGCTATGTGATTTTGCAATCTAGCTTCTGTTGCCTGCATAATAAGGAAATAGACTCAAGTATCTTCCATCATAGGAATTATCCTTAACGTTGGTTATATTTTTCCTGAAATAAAGTTCAATTTCACAATGGGTTTAAACACTTAAAGTGAGATATTTACAAATGCAGGCACTGGCATGCAGAGTTCCGAGGACTTTATCTTGGAGGCACTGTAATGCTGTATGTGCCTAATTTGTTTCTTTGCCTTTGCCAAACCTTGCAGTTTGCACATCCCACTCTTGCTGAGCAGCATAAGCACCTGGCTTGTGCCAAAACCAGGTTGAGATCCTCATGCTCAGCACTCTTTGGCACACTTGGCACTGATGGGGCTCATCTTCCTATAAACTGCAGCTATGGTTTTCCTTTAAGGGGGAGGAGATGACGATAGCTCTTTTGTTCCATAGACTATTGCTTAGCTCATCCTCATAGGAGATGGAAATACCTTCAACCAGCAGAATGATATAGTACTTCATCATAGTGTATTTTGTGTGACACGCCTTTCACTTCTCGGTTTGAAACTCATCTACTGAACAAAAGGGAATGCAAGAGCTATTAAATTTCTGAGCTATGAAGTGGCAACAAGCATTTATCAGTAACCAAATGTTTAGGATTTTAACCTGGGAAGAGAGAAGCCCTGTTTTCCTATCACCACTCCAAAATCATCTTCTGTTTTTGCTTTTCACAGAATGGTAGGGCTTGGAAGTAAACTCTGGAGATCATTTTGTCCAGCCTCTCCATCAAAGCATGTCCACCTAGGGCAGGTTACACAGGAACACGTACAGGGAGGTTTTGAAAGTCTCCAGAGAAAGAGACTCTACAACATCTCTGGGTAGCCTGTTCCAGGGCTCCATCACCCTCACAGTAAAGAAAGTTTCCCTCATGTTGAGGTGGAACTTCCTGTGTTCCACTTTGTACCTGCCCTGTTGCCCCTTGTCCTATCACTGGGCACCACTGAAAAGCGAGTGGCCTCATCCTCTTGACACCCATGCTTCAGAGCTTCAGATATTTATAAAAATTGATCAGATCCCCTCTCAGCATTCTCTTTTCTAGGCTAAACAGCCTCAGGTCTCTCAGCCTTTCCTCGTAAGGGAGATGTTCCAGTCCCTTAATAATCCTTGTATCCCTCTGTAGGACTGTCTTCTGTAGTCTCCTGTCTCTCTTGAACTCATGAGCCCAGAACTGGACACAATGCTCCAGCTGTGGCCTCACCAGGGCAGAGTAGGGGGGAAGGAGAACCTCCCTCAGACACTGGTTACACTCTTCTTAATGCACCCCAGGATACCATTAGCTTTCTTGGCTCCAAGGGCACATTGCTGGCTCATGGTTAACCTGTTGCCCACCAGGACTCTAAGGTCCTTCGCTATGGAGCTTCTTTCCAGCAGGTGAACCGCTAACCTGTACTGGTGCATGGGGTTATTCCTCCCCAGGTGGAGCTTGCCCTTGCTAAACTTCATGAGGTTCATCTCTGCCTAACTCTCCGGTCTGTTCAGGTCTCACTAAATGGCAGCACCTTCTGGTGTATCAGCCATTCCTCCCAGCTCTGTATCATCAGCAAACTTGCTGAGGGTACACTCCATCCGGGTCGTTGATGAAGATGGAGGGATGAAGTTTATGAAGGCTGGACCCAATGCTGACTCCTGGAGAACTACTAGCAACAGGCCTCCAGCTGGACTCTGCACCACTGATTGCAACCCTCTGAGCTCTATAGTTCAACCACTTTTCTTCTATACTACAGTGGCTACTTGTTAAAATATAGATGTGGTGCTGAGCACCCAATGCTCCCTCCGCCTTAACTTCTACATTGTTAAATTGTAGTTTATCTCAGTTTGAGTCACCTACAGTCCTCCATAATTTTTTCTTCTACCCAATATTTCTGGATATTCCAGAATCATTTGGGACACTGCATTTGATGGGATAATTTTGAGACAAGCTATTTCCATTGTTCATTGTGTGGTAACGTGTTATTGTTTTGGGTGTTTGCGTCCACCTGGGGAATTAGAAAAGCCAGCACTGAGGCAATCTGTCAGACCTAAGCTGCAAGATCGTAGTAATTAATAATAATAGTTACTAAATAACAGTAATAGTTACTGTTGTTATAATAATGAAAGTAATAACTGATTCACAATTTAAAAGCCTAATCATTATTAGAGGAAAAAATATTTCTTTAAGAATTTCTTTCTTTCAAGAAGATAACTATATTTTTCAACAGAAAATACTTGTTACACAAGTATAGATCACTTCAGGTATAAAACCAGTTTATAATTTTATCTTGAGTTCTGTCTTTCAAAAGTTCTACTACATACATTTTTAGTTTCAGGAACATTTGCTCTCCCAATATTTATTATGAGGAAGGCTGTGACAGATATTTATTCTTCAAAGGCACGCACCAAGGTTGAAAATTTATTGGAGGAAGGGCTGCTAACATTTCATTGCCAAAGCTCTATGTTATCCTAATTTTCCAGGGATTTTGTCAGTAATTAGTGTATTTCTGTCTCAATAAATCATTTGTATTTTCATTCTGAAAGATAATTTCAGCCCAGAGAGAGAGCGTAATAAATACTTATTATGTACATGATATATTGCTAATGAAGAAGATGATACATTGCAATGGAAAAAAAAAGATATATTATGAAAGCCTGGATGAAATATAGGTAATGAATATTACACTTAGAATACAATTTTTCAGGTGCTCAAACATTATTATTAGGTTTCTTACCCCCTTCATACACACTGAGCTCATCATCTACAAGTCCACAGATTTCTTCCTGCACCACTGAATCCAGTGGAACTTTGGACACTGACATCTGTAGGAGACACATCAAGCTGTGAGTTAGTCAGGGGAGAAGGACATCTAACATGATTTTATGCATCAGCAGGTTGTTCCAAATGATGCCAGGTCTGAAATAAAAGCAGATTGTCCAAGGAATATTTGGCAAAATCAGTTATAGGAGAAAATGGGAGGAAGTAAATTTCAATATGGAGGGCAGCATGCTTGTCAGGAAGGTGAGCCAAGAGCCAAGAGTGACAGTGCTGCCAGTTGGGCAGGGATGTCATGAGCATGGAAGCTGGTCCCACAGCTCCCAGGCAAGGCTAGCAGAGCAGTGCCACAGCAGGGGACACAGCCCAGGATGACTGGGCAGGGATGTGTGGGGACAAGGATGGGCTGAAGACAGGCTGGGGCATGAGCCCATGGGTGGTGGTCAGGGTTAGGAACAGAGATGTAGGAGGCTCAGGGGTACTTGCCATCTACCTCAGTGGTATCTGATCAGGGATGTCTTCTACCTAACTCAGGCAAGATAACAGGTGAGAGCTGCAGCTTCCAATCAGGTCCTGAGCGAAGTCAAGAAGGACCTCATCTATCTTAGCAACTTGCACATAGCTGTGCTTCATGGGTATGGAGGGGCACCAGGAGAAATATTCCCAGTGAATATCTGTCAAAAGAAGAGTCCAATAATTTTGGAAATAAGTAACGTAAAATTAAGTAAGACTCACTTTTAATGTAAAATCCTTAGTCCAACAAACTTACTTAAACCCATGGATTTTAACAGTGACAGATATTACTTGAGGTCAAAAATTGGAGTACAAGTTCTGCATTCACAAAAAAGCTCAAGCAGATTTTCTTAATGGTAATTCAAGTATTTTCAACCTTTACTCTTTTGAGACTATGGACAATTTACCAGTCATTGAAAAGCAGATGTCATAATTTCTTCATTACAAGAGGCTATCTGAGCATCATTAAATTCTAATCTTGGAAACTAGGAATGCCCACAACAGGATGTCAGTTATTTCCTTCCTAATAGCTTACTTCAGCGTATTGATGAGGCTTAATTTTCAGGTCTTTCACATTCAAGCTCTTAAATACTTTAATATTGTAGTGTTATCTCTGCAAATGTTGGTTTTTTTAGACAAAAATACACATCTCCGTCCTGCCTTCCAAATCCCTTAGACTTCTGAAACAACAAAAAGGATGTTTTCTGGTTAGAGCACAATGAAAATACACAAGTGGTTATGTTACCTTTTTTTCTCATTAGTAATTATTTCAGTCAGATTTGTGCCATGAAAATTCTCAATATAGGGAAATTTTACAACATACTGTACTGTTTTTAAACAAAAGTAAATAATTACTTTCTTTCAATCCAATAACAAGAACCACTTCCTCATTTTCTTTATTTTAGTATCTGAGGCATATGGTTTAGAATTAAAACACTCTTACTTCACTGTTATTTTTTCAGATCTAGCATTCACACTTGATTTGCTAGGGATTTCTTAAGTGATGTGGTGAATAGTAGCATTACATCACGTAGGACTCAGTCAAATAATGAAGCAGATGCTCTATTTCAGATGTACCTTTCAGTCCCAGTGGGAAAGAGGAAGATAATGCTTGCTACCTTACTTAAACATCATCTTACTTAAGTGCCCTTAAGACAGATTTATGACAGGTATCCTGATCTGTAATAGCAACTGAAATCCAAAGAGTTATTTGCCTAATGTCATTATCTTTTAATCAAACAGAACATTGTGCCAAATAATGAGGCAATGCTCACATCTCTCATTAAGGTAGAGTTCATTTTTTTTTTTCAGAATAATAATATTAGGGGTTTATCAGATACAATTTACCCCTTAATCGTTTCTGACAAAACTATTGTGCTCACATAAAAGCTTAGCAAAAGCATCTTAAAATTTGCAATCCAAATTAAGTTTGCCTCTTCAAGTTTTCAATTAATGTGCAAAAGTCAAGTTGCATTAAGTACAGGCTGTCAAATTTTGTCTTATTCCTACCCGAGTCCTAGGATGACAAAAAATTTGCATTTACAATCTGCATTGCTGGAAATTTCCATGTTCTTATTTCTGAAGTGCTTTAAAATAAACTGATAATAGCAAAAAAATAGTCTCCTTTCCTTGATATGCTTTTATATTACAATAAAAATATTTTATTTTTTTAATTCTTATTTTCAGATATTTGCTGATTCACACACACACAAAATAATCAGATAATTTGGCAATTTAAAATACTTGTTACGCCTTTAAGAGGAGATTAACTATTGAGGCAATACTCCACTGCAGAGATGTCAAACAATTCCTTCAATCACAATAGAGATTATAATCTTTTAACCTTTACAAATTTATATGCAAGAGATTTTAGCTCAAATATACCAACATATATGTGAGTCTATACTTTTGAAAGGAAGGTCATTAGTGCCTTAGCCCTGTTATAGTTTATTTTCAAATTCAAGACCAAACTGAGGAAAGCTAAACTTTTAAACAAAAATTTGGCCAATAAATCATAAGCTTTGAAATCAATAGAAAATTATCTTTCACACATTCAGTAGCTGTTTTACCTTTCTTCTATTAGTATTATTTACTCGTTCTCTTAATACTACTAGATTTTCTACTGAAACAAACAAGCAAAAACCCCAGAAGAAGTAATTTAAAGCTACGTAGGTCTTCTATATAACCAAAATAACATGAATGTAAACTATTTAATACTTCCACCACTTGACCTTGAATATAGCTTCCCAAATAATTTCAAGTAGTTATGCCCAGATTTCCCTGTTCTCCAGGTATGGGCACCTCTCTGTTCAGAATAGCTTCTGTGTTCATCCTTTAGCCGTGGCAGTAGCAGAACCCATGGAGCTGAAGACATCTGTTAACCTTCTGTATGTGACTGAGACTCTCTGCTGCACTGACTGAATGAAGCAGACTGCTGCTGTGAGGAAATTTTATACACAATTAACATTTTTCTACTGAATTTTATATCTTATGCAGCTGGAAATATATATTTTTTTAATATAAAAATTATTTCATCCTGAAAGACAGTAGCTGGCAGGAGCTTTTCACAATTATTTCCCTCTGTCAGCTTTCTAGAGCTCCTTTAGCCAAGACAGAGAAACTAAATATTACATCTAAAAGCAACTCAAACAATTTACATCTTTATAAACTAAGTATACTAGACAGCTTCTTGCTAAAAAGCAACATACAGGCCAAGCTTTGAAAGAAAGCAACTGAGAGATTAAAGTAGTTAGGACAGAAGGGCATTTACACTTATCTATATTTATTACTTGTATTTGCATGAACACTTCCATTTGCTTGAAAATCCTTCCTCCTGTCATACTTCATTGATATAAAATCCCTTTCAGACATAAAGTGGTTGCCATACCCATAAAAGGATAGATGATAAATTCATCGTTTCAGGGTAGCTTCAAGTGGCTTATAAAGAAGAAGTTCAGTAGTTAAGCCAATCCACAATGACATATTTGGACAACCTTTCTCTGTGAACTTCTTGTGGTACACTGTGAGTAGCTGTGTTATCTCACTTTACAAGGCTTGGATCAACAAAAAACTATCCTCTTTCTTTTTCCCGCCACAAAAAAATGATAGAGTCATAGAATGTATTCGATTGGAAGGGACCTCTAAAGGCCATTGAGTCCAACCTCCCTACAATAAGCAGGGACATCTCTAACTAGGTCAGGTTGCTCAGAGCCCCATCAAGCCTGACCTTG
>JAVSBS010025513.1:128650-139563 GCA_033124195.1 Coracias cyanogaster
AAGAAAAATATAGTGGGAAAAAACCAGAAGGAAAGTAAGTCCTTTGGCATGCTGATAAGGCACTTAGCTGTGTATGTAAATCCTAGATTTTGGGTCTAGCTTAGAACTGTGCTTGCAACTTGCATTAAACTATAGATGAACATTAAAGAGTAGATAAAATACAAATTATGAAGGCTATTTCTAAGTTCTATGGATATACTTATGTTGTATGCTTTCAGACCACCTCAAGGATTAGACCACTAAAGGAATTTAGGCTGGAAATACCTAGCTTTTAGACCATGATTTGGATTAAGTGTAGTGAGAAGCACCTCTAGATCAATCCAGCTCTGACTGGGACAAAAATCTATACATATTGAAACACAAATCTAGACACCTCAGGATTTTAAAAAGAAACAGTAGGGCTTCTGCAGGGTTTGGATATGATGAGGTTAAAGCAGCATCCATCACAAAATTTTCAGAATTTTAATTTTGGGAATTTAGTGCCTAATTTTTGCTGTATGTATCAGATTACCCTTCTACATTGTATTTCTATTTGATTTATTGTTTTTGAATAAACTTCATACCTAGTTTTATAGGAGCATATGAAGTTTTGCTGTGAAGCTGTTGCAGATCAGATCTCAAGGAATCCTGTTTATCACTCCTTCTGCAATGATATTGTCCTTGGCAAATGGGCTCAGTCAGTGATGCAGAAAAGTGCTCATGTTAGTATTCAGCTAATGCGCAGTTGGGACCCCTAATGACTCATGCTATTATATAATTGACTGAGATTACCTAAAGGAAAGAAACAAGATCATTACAAAAACCTCAGTATTCTCTCTGTCTTAAAATGTTTGTGCTCTGAAGACAGAATTCCCTATTAGAGATTCTGAAACGTCTGTTGAAGGCTGTTGTAGCAATTTTGATGATATTTGCATTTGAGCAGCCTCTAGCTATTCTAATTGTTCTACCTGCATGGAGAAGAGATGAAGGCCAAAAAAAGGTCAACATGAAATTAGAAGATAAAAAAAATTAGAAGATGAAGATACTACATTTAGCTCAGTCAGAATTAGAAAATATTTTTAGGTCAGGGTTAATACCCAGTGTCGGAGCTCTATCCCCAGAAACTGCTGCAGATAATGGATTAAGTTTACTGGTATGTTTTAATATATTGGAGCAACAAGGAATCTTGGTAATCAAGCATCAACATTTATCTATTTCTAATTAATCTAAAGCTAACTGGATACACTGTTATAGCTTTAATAAAATTTGAGGTTTGATATTCAGAAAGAGGAATCCGAGAACACCAAAATCACAGAAGAGGAAGTGGTGTGTAGTGGTGGTATTTCTTTACACTACAAAGATTTTTCCCTTCTTTACACATAACTCATGTTTCTCTTGATATTAAATCCTATTATTGATTTTGGCAACTGATTCATAAGTTTCAATGAATACTCTTTATTCAAACCCTGTGGTTCTGGTAGAAAGCCTGCACTAAACATGCCTTATGGACAAAACAGACATGCAGTTTGGATGTATGATGGCTGGAAGCAAACATACAATAAACCACAGATTGCTCAAATAATGCAGTCTACTGAGCACCACCATGATAACTTTTCTCAGGAGAGAACAGGAAAAAAATTATGGTTAGTTGAAAAGTTAGACAGGTGTGGCCAGTTATATCTGAAACAGATTTAAAATCCAAATGTAGTAGTAGACTTAATTATTACTGTAAACAAGCAAGAGAATAGTAACAAGGGCTCAGCTGTGCATGTAGACTGTATTTGATCCTTGGGCTGGGAACACTTTCTGTTTCCAGTCCTGCATTGTTCTCCTGTTCAAAACTTTTATTCCAGTGCTAAGCAGAGAGTCAGAAAATTACCCAATACAAATGAGCATACGTGCACATTACAGAAAATACCTTGCAGTTCAAAGATGAAAAATTTAAAAGCTTGAGCAAGATCATCCAGGAAGAATATACAAAGGTGTGGAAGAAATTCCTCCCATCTAAAACATCAAAAGAAAGAAAGAGCTGGGATGCCTGTGAAATATTTGAACAGGATGTCCTTCCACACATAAAGACCTTCTTCTCTTACAAAAACATTTCTGCAAAGGCAGCATGAAGAAATCGAATTTTTAAAATACAAGTATAATGGAAAGGTACAACAGATGACATAAAATTGCTGCATAGCAAAACCATAAATCCTTGTTGTCTTTTGCATTTTCAGTGTTTTCACATGTTTTCCTGGCCTGCGTATTTAATTTATTTATCTTTATACACTTCATAGTACCTGTTCCAAAAGATTTTGTTTGCTTTAAGCACTAAGTAAAATGAATATAGTGTTTCCCTAATTTAATCTTCTTGTCTGATACAATATATCAAATTTAATTTACCTCAGTAACAAATGCTTAGTAGGAAATTGGTTCATTGAGTTATACATTTCAATATTTTTCTTGCAGGTAATGGAATATATACAAATAAATCACATTTCACTCAGGCATTTTATAGTATGTCACCAGCAAATGTCCAAAGCAGCACAAACCTTTAAAGTTTGAAACTATTAACTTGCAGCTAAATCTTCGTAACTTCTGATCAAAAAAAGATTTCTAAAGGTCTAATGAATTGTTAGGGATGGGAACAGAAAATTATCGCATACTAGATTCTTCTTCATCTTTAAAAGAAATACAACCTTATTTTACTTGCACACAAAATTAAATTCCAGTACTCCCATTTATTATCTTAAATCATAGAAAGGGTAACTATAATAATGCATGAGAAATTGCCTTTTTTTCACCTTCACTGGCCTAGAAACAAGTGAATATATTTCCCTTACTTGAATAAAATACATATCTGAACAGAGATTAAAATTCGAAATATATTCTTGAAGACGTAAATATGATAGAACTGTATTCAGTACCTGATGACCATAACTGTCACGCCTGAGTTGGCCTCCCTTTCTCTAGAATAGACTTCTTATGTATAAAAAAACATTAAAATAAAATTTCTTGTGGGTTCTACTTCAAGAAAGTGCATTTGAGACAGCTAAATGTGCTAGTTTTAGAAAACGAACAAACAATAAAAAAACCCCAAACAAACAAACCACAAACTAACCCACAATAAAACAAAACAGAACAGAAATTTTGTGGAAATTTAAGCCATGCCTTCTCTGATAGGAGACACTTTATAAAAAATAGGTTAGAGCCTTTCACTCAAAAACATTGAAGTTGATAATTTAAATCCTGTTGTTTGGTGGGGCTTTTGTTGTTATTATTTTGTTTGTTTGTTTATTTCTGTTGTTGCTGGTCTTCCCCTGAATGAATATGAGGCTGTAAAATGGACTGATAGGAGACAACAATGTGCCTTTTGTTATTACTAGGATTTACCTAACAACAACACACTCGAGAGGATTTCTTTCGTACTAGAAAAATTTTGAATTTTAAAGGATTTCTATTATCCTCTGACTCTAATTATAATGAGCTGCTACAGTTTTCGAAAGCAAAGTATATTCACTCAGCATATATGGTATGAAGAGTGTGGAGTAAAGTTGGCACACTCTCAACAGTGATTAACAGGTTGGAACCAAATCGTTAGAGTTTCTGAAATAGGGCATCAGGCTTATCCTCAGAAACAAGGACAATCAGAGAAGTCAAACAACTACTGGGAAAAGAAATATGAAGTAGTATTTTTTTAAGGAGGCAGGTGTCCTGTATTATTACCACTTTCTCAAAAAAATCCCATTTTTTCTCAAGTAGACAGGGCTTGTATCTTTTATATCTCCCCCTCTGCCACCCAAAGATTTGTTTATTTTTGGCATTTCTGTGGGCTGCGAGTTTTGTGGACCACAAATGCAAAGGAAAATCTCACGTAACATCTGCAAGGGGAAAGCTTTATTGTGAGCAAAGAGGATGGCTGATTTTTTTCCTCTAATACCAAACTGAGTATTTCAGGTATAGTAGGAACTCGTATAGATTTTCCCTAACTTCAGATCTTAGTTTGAAGTTTTGCTTTCAGACTGTAGGGAAAGGAAGAGGAAATATAACAGAAAAAGAGTGGAAGGAAGATTTCACATTCCAGTGCATCTGGAGAGATTTATTCCCCAGTTTTGAAGAGGTATTACCAAACAAAAAGAAACCAAAACAACAGAATTACAGGTGTGTTTTGCATTTCTATTTTTATTGTCAGTCAGGCAAAGAAATTCTCAGCAAATACTTAACAGAGACTATTGAAACTGTGTAAAAACCAAGTCATTGAGTTATGACCACTCTACTACAACATCCAGACAAATATTTCTTCTACCATACTCAGAATTACTATGGAAGTGACAGTATTGGCATGTTCACAGCTACCACCTAACACCACACCTTTTCAAAATCCCTGGAAGGTTACTCAGTCTCATCACAGAGCATCAGTGTGTGCACTACGGTGATACTACTGAAATACTATTGCTACATGACTGAAGATTCTGCAGCACCAGGAAAATTATCTTACCACAAAACCCCACTAACATTTGCTACTAAAAATAATGGAACACTAGAGGAAAGAAATGGAGGGATGGGAGGTGTCATCAGTAAATTCAAAATCTGGGGACAGTTCCATTATGCCAATGTATGATTTTGATTCCAAAAAAACACTGGGAGAAGATTAGCATTGAAACACTACCAGTTATCTTCAGGAGACATAATACATTTTCATTCACCTTCTTAATCTTTCGGTTGGGAGGGCTGGGTGTTGGAAGGGAAGGATAAGATCATACTTCCTTCTCTAGTTCAGGTCTGGGGAAAGAAGGTTCCTGACTATATTGAATCACAAAGGCACAGCCTTGGAATTAGAGCCTTTCCCACAAACCTAAATGCATTTAATATATATGAGAATATATCTATATATATATTGGAATATTCTACATGAAAAACATTCAGTTATGAGAGCAAATAAATAGGTATTAATCATTCATTGATTTTTGCAGCATTTCTAACCTGACCTTTGGATTCCTGATACTGGAACTGTGATACATCAAGAGTAGGAATACTAAATTTATGATAGTTGCTTTTAAAAAAAAATCAAACCAAGAAAATCACCAAGTCTTCTGTTGATTTGTAGCAATTTAGTTACTCCATGGCCTCCACAGTTTTCATGGCCTTATAACTAAGGAAACACAAGTGCATGCAGAGTTGACCTGAGCCACAACAACACCAGGACTCAGGGGCCCAACGTCTGTTAGGCAAGATGTAAGGCAGGTCTGCTGCCATCTCTTTGCAGCTCCCAAGGACAGCACAATTCATGCAGAGAGAGAGATTTGCTATGAGTGCCGAAACCCAGGGAGATCTGTGAAATACACATTGCAAGAAATCTAGAGAAGAGAGAGTGAAAGCACATCATCTATAAAACAGCTTGACCGAGCAAGTAAGGGTGATTACCTGCACTGTGCAACTATTGTCACGACGGCTCCACGGGGAGCACGTTCATTTTTTACTTCCACCATATCTCAGGACATACAAGTATTAGAACAAGTGCATCCCTCAGCAGCTGGCTCGCAGCCTGCTTTCTGGCACATCTCAAATGTGTGGATAAATACTCAGGACTATGCATGCTGCTCTCCGTCACCCTATTTCTAACCTCTTTCAAAGCGTCTGTGCACCTGCTTTCATTCACTGGTATCGGCTTTTCCCCAGGTCACTCTCCGTTACAGATATTTGCGTTTGAAGTAGGCGAGGGTGCTACTCCCAGGGCTCCAGGATGTGCGGGACCCTGCCTGGGGCAGGGTGCTGCTAGAGGGGTGCGAGCCGGAGCGGGGCAGGGTGGCATAGGCAGAGGGAGATTTGGAGCGGGACAAGGGGCTGTAGGCAGAGCGGGACAAGGAGCTGTATGGAGGGCACGTGAGTGTGCCATAGGCAGTGCGGGACAAGGGGGAGTAGCCTGAGCGCCCTATGGGGCTCCACACTGAGCGGGAGGTGGGAACCCACAGGGAGCCCAAGCGAGTGGTGGTGTCGCTGGAAGGGCCCCACTGCGGACCACACAATGAACGAGACCCTGGTGTGCCCACGAGCCCGGAGACCGAGCGAGAGGTGGAGGCACAGACGGAGCGGGCTGTGGTGGCTTCCAGAGGCCGCGGGGTCGGGGGACATGGAAGGCAGGCCGCTGATGAGTCCTCAGGGTGGGTGGCAGGCGAGCTGGTGGAACGGGCCCCCGTAGCCCCCAGCGACACAGAGGTGGGGGAGCAGAGCGAGCGGGACGTGGGGTCCCCCACTGTGCGAGGGGCTGGAGAGCACAGTGAGTGGGCTGCCGGGGGCCCCACGGTGCAGGGGGCCGGGGAGCTCCTCATCTGCAGCCCTGCTGGTGTGGCACTACGGGCAGCAGAGTGGGGCACTGGGGAGGCTGCTGAACAGGGGCTTGGGGAGCACACAGCGTGGGCTACCGGGGTGCTCAAGGGTTGGGAGGGCAGGGTGGCCATTGGGCCGCAGGGAGGTTGGGTGGTGAGAGGGGGCGCGGAGCCGCAGACGATGTGGGAGATGGAAGCAGCAGGCACTGGAAGGGGAGCTGGTGGTGGCATGGGACTGCCGACAGCACAGGCTACCGGAGAGCACACAGGGTGGGATGGCAGAGCCGTCATGTGGGGAGGGACTGCCTGAGTTGCTGCAGTGGGACCAGAGCCAGCTGTGAAGTGGGTCAGCAGGGCACTCACCGCATTATTCGCGGGGACAGAGACAGAGTAGGGCATCGGCCCCCCTCCGCCGCCAGGCTGGTGTGCGGGAGCAGGACCTGTCTCGAACACCACGTGAGGCATGGGAGGGCACACAGGGTTGGATGTTGGGGCAGGCATAGAGCTGTACATGGACGCAGGCATCGGGGCACACGTAGCAGGAGGCACGGTCTCGCATATGACGCGGAAGCCAGGATCACATCCCAGGTTGAAACCAGGATTGACGCTTGGATTGAAGCCTTGGTTGCAGATGGAGTTACATAAGGGGTGGCCTGCCGGTAGGTACACGAAGTCGTACACAGGCTGGCCCCCTGCACTGCAGTTTGGGTTGCACACTGGGATACATATATATTCACACATGGAGTTGAATGCAGGGTCTGCCACGGGGACAGGCCCAGAGCCATTCATGGGCAGGGAGCTGTTCTCACACACCGGGAGTGACCCATTCTGGCTGATGGGTGGGACGCCATTCTGGCTGATGGGTGGGACGCCATTCTGGCCAATAGGCAGAACACCATTCTGGCCAATAGGCAGGACGCCGTTCTGGCCTGTGGGGCAGCACACTTCAGCCTTGGTGCATCCCTTGCAGTAGGCAAACTTGTGGCATCCTAAGTTGGCCAGGAGCCGGTGACTGCCAAGCCTGTAAGGTGTGAACTCCACAATGGTCCGCGCCTGTTGGTTGGATGCCAGTGTTCCCAAACTGGACAAAGAGAAGGAAAATAATTAGGGCCCTGGATATATCAGAGATCTGGATGAGCACACACGATTAGGTTCAATTTGCTATGACAGGTTTTTCAGAGACAAGCAGTTATGACAACTACATTATTTTTGCCTTCCTTCAAAAAACCACATTCTGTGTTGTGAAAAATGTGGTAACAATTTCTGTCCCAAGAGAAGATTTGGAAAACTCCCATAGTCACTTCTGTAATTGGAACTGGAAACTCATTCATGATACTCTGCTGAATTCTTAAAAAATGTAGCATCCTTCTTCCTCAGAGATGTATTTACTGCTTCCCATTTCCAGCAGTCTAAGTTGGATTGGGCAGCTTTGTGGAATTGAGCTCATTATTATTCAGTGAGAACAATTCCTAATTGCTTCCCCTCAAAACTAGTCATAGTTCTGTCAGTTGTCCTTGTCATGAAGAACAGCAATGCATATTAATGAACAGCTCCTTTTCCTGGGATGTTCTAGAATCCTGGAAGTTTCCAGCTTCCTGTGATTAACAAGTTATGAGCTTAGAATGCATATTGCTATTTCTCACTGTCATTTTCTAATTGTTCATGTATATGGTGCCAGATCATGAATATTTAGAGGAATTCTATTAGAAACCAAATGGGATGATAAGAGATGGAGGACCCAGCTAGAATTTCTTGTAAAGAAAAGAGTGCATTCCCTTTCAGACTGAAATTTGAAGCATACACTTAAATTAAATCTTGAGAAAAATGAAGCAGTAGCATATCTTGTCAGCTCTAAATGATCCATCAGTTTCAAGAGGAGTGAGGCTTTTAATGGAGCCTCAAAGTACTAAGGAGCAAACAGTCTTGTTCAGGTCCTAAATGCCAAGAATATAACAACTATTGTTTTCCTCAAAGCCTGCTCTGATATAGCACACTTTAATCAATCCCCAGCATTATCTCCACCTAAATAATTTATGATCTTACTCAATGGTCATCGGCTCTTTGAATAAACCACAGCCTTCTAATGTCATTACGCAATTCTTCATGTCTTCCTGGAGAGGATTGCAGAAGGAGATCTCTGCAGTACATGGCACCTTCAGCCTGGGCTGGCTCAGTAGCTAGTCATAAAATAAACAAACACATTTTTTGTCTTGTAACCTTTACAAAATGAACAGTGAAGTAAATAAATGTAAGGAGAAAAAGGTTTATTCCTTTCTTTCTGATATACTACTATAACCTGTATACGTCACTTTAAATCAGCTCTTACATGCTTAAAGTCACACTGATTTTGCTAAAATAAAAAATACAATCGAAGAAAAAAGGAAACAATTTTGAGTATATCGGAATTCTATTTAGGAGGTGGCCAATAAGAGTCTCTAAGTCTATTCCTTAGATCACAAATCCCATCATTAAAGTTCTTTACCTTTACAATTACAGGTGGCCTGTTGATCACGATATCCCTGCTCACCATCAGAACGTCTCCACACTCTGGGTCTGAGAGCGCAACTAGTTTAATAATGTTGTGATCATAGAGATAAGGTCCATATTGGCTGTATGATATACACAGGGGAATTTTTTTCACTGTAAAAGAAATATATTTTAATTATTTTTCCTGATTTTTTGGCTACTATTTCCACTTTCCTTCCTCCTAAAGTTTAACTGGCCCTTACAATGGCTTAAGTAAATACTAAAGTATCACAGCACCTTTGAAAATATGATTTTTGCTGGTTTAGTTTGATACATTGTTACCTTCAACAACCAACTTCACAGTTTTCAGTCCATTTACAAGCAGGTTGGTTTATTATTATTCTTCATTATTATTCAAAATTTGGAAATGTGCATTCCAGTGTAATTCTTAAAGCAATAATTCAAAAGTAGGCAAATTAAAGCTTGGTAAAACAGAATATTAATATCAGGTATGAAATTTCATCTTAGAATGTGTTTTAATTAAAGGTATCATTTTTCTTCAAGAAAAAGATATTAACCATGAAAACAATTATTTATGTTCTGACACACATTTGCACTTCCCAGAATATGGTGTATTTAAAAATAATTACTTTACTGCTCAAAACAAGTGTTTTACACAGGCTAATATCTTCTGGCCGAACAACTAACTGCTTTTCTGATAGCTTTAAATTTATCTTTGTATTGAATATAGAATTCAGAATTGAGCTTTTATCGGAACAAGTTTTTAAATGATCATAAGAATCTCTAAGTCTTGAGAAATTAAGGAGGGACTATGATTACCTGTCACTATATGTGTAGTATTGACATGGTGTTGATTTTTCAATGATCACCCTAATGTGAATTCAGTTGTCAATATTTAATATTGTATTCATTTCACTGCCCACCACTATTAGGGAGTCGCCACTAATCCCCAAAAAATCAATCTCCTGAAAAGAGCAGTGGACAAGAAGGTATTAGACAAATGCATCTTCTTACCTTCCCTTGGCCCCAGCATGACAGTCACATTGTCTTTCCAAAACTGATCCATTGGGCAACCACTGTAGGTTATTATTTGTGCACACAAATTGAAATTCAGGGTTTTGTTTTCACTACGCAAATTTTCAAGCAGCCAGTGCAGCTGGACATCTTCACCATACATTGGGCAGTTAGCCATCTTTAACCTCATGTTAATACCAGAGTCACTCAAAAATGGGTTTTTCAGAGATGATAACTCTCTCTCAATAAGACAGTTGGAAGCATTGCAATACACTGGGTGAAGTATTCTGTAAGCCCGGCAATAGGCTTCTTTGTTTTTTGCAGAACCTGTTGAAGAAGATACATGATAATGAATCTGCTGGAGGCACATGAAGTCATATCTACTCAAATAATAAGGATAATTAAATTTCTTCCTCCTCCTTCCTGAAATGTAATGTAGTGTCTTGGTGTGGAACAAATCCACTAGATAATGGAACAAAAGATACAGTAGTGTGAATGCATAGAAGAAAACAAGTGTTTTAAAATAATTTTTAAAAATTGTTTAACTTTTATTAGTTAAATTTAAAAATGGTCATATATATCTCAAAATATATAGTTAGTGCAAAACTCAAAATGTAAGGGTTAGAGTGAATATGAAATGTTACCATATTTCTCAAAAGGCAAAATACACTATTCCAACAAAGAAATTAGCAGCTGTTTCCTTTTGTGTTCTTGTTAAACAAACAAACAAAACCCCCAGAGCTTGCAATTTTACTATCAGCTGTGATCCTGTCTTCAGTTCTTTAGGCAGTTTTGCTGATTTAACTCCTCCCTACTGCTGGAAGGTGAAAATCAGTGATCAGTAGCCCAAAGAACAACAGAATATCCTAATCATACATGAATTTAGTAAGTAAGCATATTTTCTGAAAGACCTGGTACAAGAAGGAACAAGTAAGAAGTTAATCCTGGGTTTAAAAGAATTTAGGGATTTTTAGATTATCTGAAGTCTACTAATATTTTAAACTACTGTACAGGTGAGACCAAAACCTGTACATGCAAATAGTGGTATTAAAAGGGCTGGAAGGAATGTTCTGTGAGGAGTGGCTGAGGACTCTGGGTTTGTCTAGTTTGGAGAAAAGG
>JAVSBS010025516.1:0-14647 GCA_033124195.1 Coracias cyanogaster
AGAAACATGCTGCACTTCCCAAGAAAACATCCTCAACAACAAAACTTACCACATTGTACTGCAAGTGTCCAGTGAGCCAGATGCTTTATGGACACAGATTTATTCTCATTCTCCACAATAAATACATACTGAAAAAACTGATGTATATTTGTAGTATCAAACACATAACAATAACATAAATAATTCATTTGGATAGGAGAAAAAGTCCTCATCTGAATTTAGTCAAGAGCCTTTGCACTTGGGAACAAGTTTGACACAAGAAATAGACAGCCCCGTCTCAGAAAGCTTACTTAGCTAACAACACATTTTACATAAAATACTAGGACCCAGGTGAATACTTTCAACTGTGCCTTAAAGCTACCTTCCGGGGGAGATGTAAGTACTGCTTTTAGGTGCACACATCCTCTGGTGTAGTGCTACTGACATCCACAAACCTCTATTAATTGCTTCCTCATCCAGTGGGGTCCAGTGCGCTCACAGGTACCTCTGCCCCTGCTAGACCTGGTCCCACAGCAGTTCAAGATTTGCTGCTGAACATATACCCAATGTTCATGTCATGGCATTTTCTCCCTGTAATAGGATCCAATCCAGTCAGATGTTCAGAGTACTACCAAGCTCTCCATCACAACCATCTCTCAAAGACAGTGAAACTCTTTTGTAGCCCAGGGATAAGAACAAATTGCCTGGTCACTGGAGACTGGTGCTTATCTCCTCGGCTGGGCAGGGCTCACCCCTCCTGGAAGAGCACCCTAACCCTAAGTTTGCTGGAGTCTGAGGTCTTCTTCAATTTCTCTTGCTAATGTTGTTAAGCTTCACTTAAAATATGTGACTATTCACTGGATAATAGAGAAAGAACGACTAGATGTCAGCACCATGACAGTGAAGTCTCACTTGTATATGCAGCAGTAGGTCACATTTCCAAAGTGACTTATGAACACTTCATTAAAACTTTCAAAGTTGCTTAAATCTCATCAGATCTTTTGGAAACTGTGAGTTAGATTCCCCCAAAAAATACACGTTGGGAGGGGGGGTGGTTGGGAAGATCTGATTCTACTATTTCCACAGTGGACAACAAGCGAATGAATAAATGCCATTCTAAAAAAGTGCTCAGATGGATAGCCTGTGATAAGACCAAAGAGAGGACAGAGCACAACACACAGCAGAAATCAGGGTTGGAAAGAATAGCATAGCTGGTAGCCCAGTCCCAACTTCATTCTCGCGCTTGCATGTTCATGCTGTTTTCCAACTTCCATTGAAGTTGCCCTACACATTTCCCTCGGCAGGTGTTGTAATTCTCCCTGGAAGCTCTTACCTCTTTAATTCTGGGGAGGTATCTAGGCTCTGAGTACTAGTAAATACTGACCCTAGACATCACCTGTCAACAGTAACCACACCATTTTAATTTTTTTTTTTTTTTCAGTATTTGTAAGGAAAGTACAAGGAAATCTGAAAGCCCATTGTAAGCCAGAACCAAAGGGCCCCATCTTTCCCCACGACTGACTGACCACGGCCAGTGCTAACCCCCAAGACAGGGATGGGCACGATGGGCGGCCAGGGATGGCAGCAGGCACCTCGGTCCGGAGGTCCCGCCCCGGAGCACCGGCACATGGGGACGAGGGCTTAAAAAAGCACAGCCCTGCCGCCGTCCTTTGGGGCGCCGGGCCAGGGAGCGGGCGAAGTGCCGCGGCAGGTTCCACTGGCCACAAGCTTGCGGATCCGGCCCGAGGCTCCGCGACGGGAGACAGGAGGCGGCGCGTACGTGGTGGAGCCTCTCGGGCGGGGGCCGGGGGGAAGCCGGGCAGCCGCGGGGAGCGGGCGACCCCCGCCCGGCTGGACTCACCGCGCCGCGCTCGAAGTCGTTGTAGAAGGGCTTGTCTAGGAGGTGCCTCTCGCTGCAGCCCGCCGTGCCCTCCAGGCTCAGGTACACGTAGTCGTCGGTGCCTGCGAACCACTGGCTGCCCGTGGCCACTGTGACCGTGTAGGACGGCATGGTCCCGCCAGCGCGGCTCGGCTCTGCACGGCCCTACCGACCGACTCCGCCGCTGCTGAGCCGCGCTCCTGCCCTAGCCCGGACCCTGCCCAGCGCCGTCTCCTCCTCCTCCGCCGCCACGGCGCGCCTCGGTCCTGCCCGCCCCTTCCTCAGCATCCGGCACACCTACCCCGGTACCCTGCACAGCCCTCACGGCAGCGCTCCCTCCCCGAGACCTCCGGCAGCCCGTGCTGCTCAGCTGGCCCCGTCCCGGGACATCACCCCGCACCGCGGCCCCGTCCCGCACCCTGCGCACAGACCCCACGGCGCCCCTGCGCCCCCGCTCTGCGCCAGCCCCCCACCAGCGCGCTTTACGCAGCTCCCCGCACTGCACTTTTCCTCTTGCCGTCCTTCCACACTTGCACAACCCAGGGCGAGAAGCGGGGGCACCGCACTGGGCAGCGGCCGCCCCGCCGCGGGGGCCCCCCCTGCCCCAGCACCCGAGAAACAGCCCCGGGGCGAAGGGCACGTCTGGGCTCTGAGCCGGGGCTGCCGCAGGGGATGCTGCCGAGGAAGACAGGGATGCTGTTACAAATGGAGTGGAACATTAGCTCCTTTGCCTGTGAAAAACGGAAGAAAATTAGGAAAAAAAGGTTGTTTTTTCTTCTATTTTAAGATGGGGCTGCTGTTAGGTGGAATGGAATATTACCTCTGCCAGCGTGAAAAAAGCAAAAGGTGTTAGAGTAAGCGGTCTCTAATTGCTATCAGTAACTGCCTTCATAGCAGGCGGTGCTGGTCTCTGGCACCTGCTTACGAAAACAGGCAGTCCCGTCCAGTCACCGGACCAACGCAGGCAGAGAGCCCGGGCTTATTTCTCCCCGCGCCGCCTTCCTGAGCAGGCTGTGACCACTCCCTGCACCACCTCTGCCCTCGGGCCCCTGGGCATCGCACTCACCTCACTCCTCGGGTGAAGGTGGTTTCACAAAGCAGTAGTGGGATCTGCGCACTCTGCGCAGGTGCTGATGAATTGGGGACAGCTGCAGCTGCCGTTCCTGAGCTGGCTATATGTTCGTAGGAGGCTAGGACAGCCCCCTGCAAGGGACATATCTACTCTACCGGGGATTTTGCTGCTTGTTATTTGCAGCCCCCACTCACCCAAGCATCACTCAGATTTACTACATGGCAATTCACAGCAGAAGTCAGAGGCCATCACTCTTTGTCTCTTTGCAATGCCAGTGAAAAACAAGGTTGTTCTGTGAAAATATCACGTATCTTATGGCCCTCCTGAAGCTACAGGCAATTTGGGTAGGCAGACAGCTCTGTTGAAATATGGTAATAAGGACTGGGAGTGAGGAGGAATAATACAACATGGTAATTAACAAATAACAGAGGGGATCAGTAGAACCTACAGAAATTTCCAAGCTACATAAATAATCTGAGGAGCATGGGCTTAATAGCTGAGAACATATGGGTACTAATTGTGTATTGCTCCACCAGAATGGAAAGAAAAAGATCTTTGTTCATAGACTCGCCTCTGTCCCAGCTCAGAGTATCCAGAAATTAACCCCAGGATTGCAAAGCTCCACCCAGAACACCCTTGCTCTGCTACCCAGGCTGCTATCCAGGTCGGGACAATTCTGACACCAGCTGAACCTCTCACACATCTCTAGGGGCATTGCTATATCAGCACTTACTACAATATCTTTATAAATTTTCTGCAAGAGATCATTCAAATTCCAGGGGTCTGTGAGTCTCTCTATCCCCATAAACCTCCTAACCATTTGAGGTGGTCTTCCTTGGATCTTCCATCCCATTTTAGTGTGATGATAGGACACCTTCCTCAGCCCCGAAAACCACGGGATCTGGGATTGCCTGACCTTAACACTTCCCTCTAAATCTGCAGATCCTCTCACTGCCTTTGCAGATGTAGCTGTGCTACCCTTGCAAGAAGAGGAGAGGAGGGCGACAAGAAGGAAGGCAGCCTGCTTTCAGGCTTCCCCTCCCCAAATCTGTGCTGGGAGGCTGCGCAGGTAACTGCTAAAGAGAAGGGGTGAGCAGAGGCATGGGACAGGTAAGCCATGGACAAGGCAAGCACAAGGAATACAGCCACATTTAGTGGCTCCTCTTTTGGTATCATCTGGTGCTGCACACATTTGAGAACTGCAAAACTAGAATAGCAATGGGAGACTGAAGACTGGTACAGAAGTCCTAAGCCCCAGCAGCAAAGGTAGAGTCCTGATAGAGGCTTGTGCAGTAGCAGCTCTAATTGGAAGTCAGGCAGGTCCAAATTTATACCTGAATGTTAATTTCTACCACAGCTTACTTTGGTCCAGGGCTGGAAGAAAGCTGCTTAATGGAATGGTTTGATTTATTTTCTGTCTGATTTTTCTGGTGTACATCAACTGCTTAGGTGTGGCCATGAATGTAGGATGGTCTTGAAAGCACAGTTTTGGGACAAAATAAACCATCATCTTGCTGGCACAAAACCCGCTGTTTTACCTAATGCCATGATCAGAATCTGTTCTCTTTGAACACAGCATTTTCAAAAGCAAAAAGTTAAACAAAAGTGGCAAGCCAGACCTCAGTTTATCCACAGGAAAGGAACAACGGTACTTTGTGAGTTAATTTGGGATGCTCAGGGATAAGGCAGATATGAAGTACGTACACACACTAAGACAGCTGTCCTGTCCCAGTTGGGATCAAGTCATCAACCTGAGACATTCTCTATTCTCTCTCAACCACAGGGATCCCTTGACAAAGGAACCTGCTGCCCCCCAGCACCAGACCCTGTCGCTCCAACAGCAATGCTTGGACTGACTTGTTTGTAGGTGGCGTTTGAGACAGTATCAGAGCAAGCTAGCACAGCACGGGGCTCCCAGCAATGACTTGGAGGTTAATTTCAGTGAAGTCTGATAACATTGGGAATTGCAAGTCTGATTCCTTGAAGCTTTGGGATTTAATAAGCACACCCTGAGTGGTGATCTCCACCTTCTGTTCTATGCAGCCTTCTGGTGTTTTATTCAGTTATTTCCAACCCTCCTCTGATGTTAAAGCCTTTGAGACTAATTTATTCATCTCCTTAACACTCAAGCAAGGTCTCCTCTGTTTTCAGCTTTCATTTCCTCTGCTACCAATCTTGCCTTTTCCCTAGAATACACTTTAAAAGAGTATTCTTAAAGTTTGCCATCACTTGACCCTGTCTGAGCAATATTACATTTCCAATTATTCTACCATGTGTAATGCACCGAACTTTCTCCTTGTTCCCTTCACCCAGGGCTCTTATGAATTTATTTTTGACAAACCTCCCCTGCCTCCTGTCTGTATTCCTCTCTCTCTTCATTTAGCCAAGATGAATGATTTTTTTTTCTATGTTCAGTTCTTGTTCTATAATGAGATATTCTTGCCTAATTTTCTGATGCCATCCAGCCTGACTGTGAAAAAGCATCCTCTTCTGACTGTCTGTATTGTGGTAACACAATACAATCCCAAAATGTCAGAGAGCATCCTACACATTAGACTGGAGCCTGGAGAAATTACAGGAAAAACTGGGATCTTAGGTGGACACTGAATTTTATTTGCACAGTGTCACTTTTAGGTACTTTCATGGTCATTTCTGTGAATCACATGCTGATTGTAATTTGGTTCCCCCTAGCAGGACTCTCTTTGCCTAAGCCTTGCCCAGAGGCAAGCTGAGTGACTGAGAAATAACCATAGTGTTGAAAGAGGAAGGGGGGAAGAGGAAGGAAATTCAGGTTGCACAAGTAGAATGAATGGAAAGGGGCAAACACACCACAACAAGGGTGAACTGGTTAGGGATAGGAAAAGCTGAAATAGAGGGGGTGGGTGACAGGAGAGTGGCCCACAGGGCGGCTGTGGGAAGAGACGGATTGGAAGAAGAGGTACAGTCTCTGCAGGATGGGCTGAGCAGCAGTGCAGGCACAAGACTGACTCTTGACACCCTTGGGGCTTGGTTTTCAGTCAGCAGCTAGAGTGACACCATTTGATACCTCCGTAGCCTCCAGAGGGCACTCAGGAGGATCTTGCCAATCCTTGCTGCTGCTCTCCTGCCTCCCAACAGCCTCACTCTGTCCTGCTCTGAGATGCAAGTCATGCTGCTCCTGCCAGCCAGATACTAGTAACTACTCACGAAACAGCTCCAGTTCCTGGGGACCAGTTGAAAAATCCAATTCCTGGAGTCACAGCCGTGCCATGTGCTGCTGAGCCACTGCTCTGCTCCACCTCAGAGACGGACACACTTCACACAGTGACAGTGATACTTTTTTCAGATGCAAATGTGGTTTTTAAGAGGAAATAAGTTATTTTATAATTAACTCGAGGTGTCTGAAACCAAGATGAACAGCACTTTTTTAACCAGGAGCCAGATGGCTCTATAGGTTCTGTTCCTCAAACTGTCTATCAATTTTTCATCCCAGACACTGTCAAACAGCAGGCCCTGGAAATTATCTTATCATCTCTCCAGCACGGTATTTTTGTATAGAGGTCTTGCCGATGGGCTTGCAAACCTTATGTATGCAACTTCATTGATTACAACCAGACTTCCTGGGGAACATAGGACAGAGCCCTTCATTTTGTGTGGGAGGCACCTCTCTAGGGTTGCCAAATTAAGATTTCATCCCCTTTCTTACCTAGAAGAAAATTAAGAACTAATCACTCCTCAAAAAAAAAATATAAACTAAAAGATGTTATTTGAGCTGCCTTGTGCCTGTTACAGACACAACTTTCCAGATCTTACTTGCTCTTTGGCATTTATGCTTTTCTTACAAGCTTCCTCACAGCAGCACAGATTGTTGTTTTCCTTGACCTACTCATGCTAGAAACCTATTCAAGAGAAATTGCTGAAGACTTCCTGTTCTGAGGCTCAGTCCTGGCGTGAAAACACACATAGCACTGCTACTGCGCTCATGCCATCAGCAATGAAGGACAAATGCAGCCATCTACTACTCCATGCTTGCACAAAATTATTTTTCTTCTTAGAGAGGAATCATAGTAATGAGCATCTTCCGCTCTGCACCTCTGCATAGAAACAGATGCATGTGAGGATGCTGACTTCAGATATGAAGCATTTTTAGCAGCACTTAGTGTCAATTCCAGAAACTCCAGATTTTAAGGCCCACAGGAATCTTCTCTCCCTACCTCCTGCATGGCATAAGCCGGAAAATTTTCCCATGATTCCTGCATTCGAAGCCAAAGCACCTGCAGTCACTGCACCTTCTCACTGCATCAAAGGAGTCACCACACACTTATTCCGACGATTAACTATCCCTTTATCATTATGAATCATTTAAACATCCAATTGTCACAGCATGCTACTCTGTGTTGCCCTGCTACACTGAAGAGTCATCAAGTTCCATGTTTACTCCAGTGAAAGTAACTCACTTTAATCAACATTTAACTTCAATCAGTTAGTACTGGAAAGCTCAATTTTTCCCTCACATAGACCTCTAATTTTTTTTTAAAACAAAATGGTTTTGGTTTTTTCTTTTTTTTTTTCATAGAAACACTTTATTGCTGCAGTCAATAACCCTGTGTATCACACACAAATAACCAATTACAGTTTAAGAAACTAAAAATAATTCTGCAAGTGGTAATACTCAGAAAACAAACATACATGAAAGGATACAAAACTATACATTTAAGTTACTAGAAATTTAATAACTAAAAAACTCTGCATAAGTGTGAAGTGTCTGGTATAAACTATACAACACATGCCAGTGTAAAGTTGTTTAACATTATACAATTACCTATCTACAAATGTTTTACCTAAATACAAGATCAGCTGCAATTTTTAAACAGTTATCTTCTATACAAAGACAAGTGCTTTCAGTACTTCATTGGATATACAGACACTGCAATATCTCAAAACTAAAAAATAATAACAAAATAAAAGGTCTCACTTGGAAGTTTTCTTTGCATATCTAATATAATTCTGTGAAAATCCAGCCAACAATATCCTTGCTTTTGTGTTTGCCCTGTTTCACCCATATTTGAGAGGGACCCAGGCCAGAGTCATCAACCTTCCTTTCACTGCTGGCCACAATCTCCACAAAGAAATCTTTCTTCACAGAGACTGATTTTCTACTGCAGAAATCTGTATCTTAACATGCTTTAGCTTTAGGAGAAATTTGGACCCAGATCCCACTTTGTAACAGATACTTACCTAGTGAAACATAGGGCAGAAGGAACCAGCTCCCATGCATGGCCATATATACCCATGCATCACTTCAAAGGCTCTCAAGAGCAGCACGCCAAGCAGACACCTTCCTTACAGAACTCTCAGAAGTGGGATTGATGCTCTGATCAGTAGAGGGGATTGTCAGAAACGGGGCCTGGACAAGGAGTTACTATTGCTTCTCAGGATTTCCCAGGTACAGCACAGAGGCCCAGCACTTCTCTAACCCCTTGCAGGCTCAGTGCAACCTTCACTGAATCCCTTCTGCTGAAGCAAAGCCAATCTCAGTAACATTAAACCAGAGGAAGCTGTCCCTAGGTCCAGCCATCTCTTCAGAATACAGGGCAGCATTTTAAACACCACCTCTGCTCCCAAAATACAGGGTTACATTTGAAGAAAGTCCTGAAAATTCATAGGAATTTAATGTGTCACAATGTCTTAAATGGGATCAACTTTCTGCAGCACACACCTGTATTTTTAACATAATGCAAGGCAGATCTGCCAAATACGACACTGCAAGGAAATTTCCTTGAACCAGCCACTGCTTTTTGTATAGGATTTAAGTCAGTAGAGTGGGAGTCTGGTCAGATGTCTAGGGCATGGGACATATCAGCAAAGGCTCTGGCAATCTAAGAAAGGGATCATGGTAGATGGTATTAAGCCTATATTCCCTCCTACTAAAACTCTTGTCTCAGAAAAGTCCCAGGTAACCTGAGTTAACGTTGGTCAAGGAATAAGGACCAAAAGTCAGACTTCTACTTCAGCAATTTCAAAAGCTGCCAGAAGGGAGTGTTGGAAAGCCTGACCTGACAAGGGGTGGTCAATCCCCTTACTGACATCTGGATGGGAAGGATAGAGCTCACCTGAGCTAGCATTAGTGTGTCACAGCTGGAAGCTGAAAACAAGTCAACAGTATCTCCTTGAGGAGAAAGAAGGAAAAAGCACCATTCAGCCTTCTCACAGCATTTGATGGCACCATGTAGAAGCAGAGAACTGCAGCTCCAGAATCCCACTGTTAACACCAAGCAAGAATCAGCATGAGAATTGTGGCCAGCATAAATGAAAACCCCTGACAGATGGATCTCTTCTACAGCCGTTCCTGGCATGAGCATTCCTAAGCAGTATGAAGAGTTTAAATATTAGGCCTTAATTTTCATTCAGAAAAGATCTGCTGGGAGAAGGAATAGTTAGCAGCAACACTGGCTAAAGCAGTTTCATCTGCAAGTATTTTTCCCTAGATGATTTTGCTGGAGATGATTTTTCATCCCAGGTTAAGATACAGAGGGGAACAGCAAAAACCTTCAGTATCATGAATTCGTTGAACACTACCTAGCACGTACCAAGCGGAAATTCCAAAACACCAAATGAGATTTCACAATGTTTCACCAAGAATCATGTGTGACAGTGATTGAAACAGGACCAGCATGTTACAGTATGTCATGTCAGCACTTGTCAGAACATTGGTCAGACACCAGTGCCTCTCAGGTCGGAGCTGGAGAACAAGCAGGTTTCATACCAGAACTTACCCATTTTCATTTTATCTACTGGCCAATGATCAGAAGAGAACACACACAGCAGCAGTCAACAGCTGATTCTGTGCATCTTGTAACTGCAACGTGAGCATCTCACAGACATGTAAGCCTTGTGCACTGGAACATTTCAGAAGAACAAGATGAAGGTGTGTAAGACCTGGTAATAACCCACCTCAGTTTATCTAGTAAATGTTTTCACAGAACAAAACAGAAAAAACAAGACAGTGTATTATCTTGGTTCTCGTAATAGGAGAGGATCATCCACAACAGAGTTCAGGAAAGGGTCCAAGTAATTGCACTTTAAATTATGGCAGGCAAAGGCAACAAACACTACATACATATGGTCATGAAGACTGCTGCCCTGATGCTAGCAGGGTATGCAGGGTTTGTTTGCCTGTATCACCTAAGCATGGGATATCCTGACACCTAGCACAGTACACAAACCCATGCCAGTGCAGCTTTGCAAGGACTGCCTAGAGGTCTGGGTATTTTAAACCATCTCAAGAAAAACCTACCATGTTGCTCGTGAAGATCACAGCCAGTAATTTTCGAGTATGAGATCACACAGAGGCACATACACACACATATGCTTTTCCTCTAGCAGCTCTAACACTGGTGTGTGTTCTCTTACCACAGTCCCTTCTCTGCATTTTTAAAAAATACTAATTTAGAAATAAATTAATATTACATCCTAGGGAAAAAATATCACAGTTTTCTTACTGTTATTCTTTGTGAAGTCTTAAAGCAACTACTTTTATTACAAAAAAACTTGCCCAATGGAAGTTGTACTTGAAAAAGACCAAGTAAAACCTGAATGAGAGCTGGGAATTTAGTTCAGTATCTCAACAAGTAAACAGAAACTTTAACTGAGAAGTCCGGGCAACTCCTACTAAGACCAGCCAGAAGATTACAATGGACTTCACAGAGACTTAGATAGGGCTCAGGTAGGGAAAGTCAGCTTTCAAATGCAGAGGCCTTGTGTGCTGACATTTTGTAGAGCTTTGTTTCTGCTCTAGTCACACTGAGACTTTGGTTAAATGAGGGCTTGAAGCTGGACTGTGCTTCAGTGAGGCAGGTTGGTCAAGCAAATCAACAGCAGACACCACAGGCTCTGGGCAACTGTCTAAAGCCCTGGAAACAGATTTTAAAGCTGTTCCTCTCTTTCCATTAAGGCTGACTGATTAAAAAGCCCCTCCAAAATTCAAAAGCAGAGTCAAAACTACTCTCTGAACACGTATGCATCACCATCAAGTCTAAAACCAGGTAGGTATGTTTAAACTCATCTACTTAATGCAATATTTACTTCCTAGACTTTGATCTCAGCACCTCCCCTGACAATGTCAAATTCTTGGGTAATTCACACATGACACAGAACTAAAGAAGTAAAACCAATTTCAGCTGTATTGACTAAGTATCTTTTTTTCCATAACAGCTCACATTTTTACCAATACAGCAAGAAACCCTTTGCCAATGGTTTGGAATGAAAGTACATCAGGTATGTATATGCAGGTGTGTTGATGGTATGACCTGTTTGAAAAAAAAAATAATCAACACCAATCCCTGAAACAGAGCACTGAAACCACTGCGCATTGAAAAAAACACTGTACACATCCACTACTCCCCACACACAACTCACAAGTGCAATATCCTTTGAAAAAAAAAGCTCCTCAAAGGAAATCCAAAGAGGCGTATTTTTTTAGTGTTATGTTTAGTAAGATAATGTGGGCATGTGTTGGAATCATAGGTTGGATTTTTTTTTTTTTTTAATATAAGGCAAGAGGTTTACGTTCCAGAAAAATAGATGGGATAAAGAATGAAGAAATGTTTTGAAAATGACACATTCTTTCAAGTTTCATTCTCATTTGACATACATATTACAAAATAAAGATTTTAAAAAGTGCTATATGCTTTTTAAGTCTCATCACAATATGTAAAGCAAAATGTTACACTTGCTGCCTAAGACAAAAATGTTAGTGGCAGTGTTAGTGGTAGATTAGACTCTAGGTCTCTCATTCCCTCAATGTCTGGGACAACCTACTTCATCATGCTTAAAGAACAAACCAACCAACCCACCTCACTCTACACATTCCAGAATAAGTTAGAGTCATCTTCTAAAGTAACAGACTCCATGCAGTTGATGGCAGTTCACTAGCAGCTTGCTTGATACCAAACTCATGGCTCTTTCTACCCAGTATCCTGTGGCTCTTTGATCAGCCAGTACAAGAGACAAAATGAGAGGTATGCAACCATGACGACATTGACAGATATGCCAAAGGGATTTTAAAAAATTCCAACAAAAAAAAAATGTAAAAAAATTCATCCACCAGCCCTGTGCTGTTAGCCGATTTAAAAAAGGTAGAGCAGTTTGCAGTAAACAATGATATTTTAAATCTTCAAGGACATACAGAAACACCCCTCCCACCCAGCAATCAGACGTGAAGGATTTCTGCAGCACAGTCTTCTGGCTCTGTGTAATGTGAAGAGTTTGTGTCTGAATGGTGAATCCCAAGCATTTCTTTACTTTCAAAGTTTGGCTCCGTTAGTGCAGGTTTTTCAAAAATATTCTTTTTGCTAGTTTCTGGACAGTTTTGTACATATATTACTCGGTTATAAGCTTTAAGCCTCTTCCACAGCTGTACATACACTTTGCATTGTACATACATGAACAGAAGTCCTCCAGTGAAACCAATAGCCACAACCACCAGCTTAGTCCAAAATGGCCACTCTAGAATCCCTAGAAGAAAGAAAATACAAAAATGAAGAAGATAAAGGACTTGGTCATTATTGATTTGACTACATTGTATCTCTCAAAAGCATCCTGTAAAGAAACTGTCATAAAGTGTGGGCCAAGCAAACTATTCTTATTTTGCCATTTTTCTTGTTTAGCCTTCCCCTCCGCCCTTCAAGTCAAGCACATACAGACTTCTATTTCACATACCACATTTATTCTCAGCCACCAGAGGAAAACACTTGTGAACACTTGTGCAGCACAATCACAAACAGAGTCAAGGCAACAGCCAATAACATGTTTAGTCCTTTTATGTCTCTTCTTAAACAGAAATTGTGATCACCCAATACACAGAGGCACATTTTTTAAACTCAAAAGGGAATGACTGTTAACATCTAGCTTAACATGCTTGTTATGCAGACCAGGTAATTTTATCTGCATCAGACCCAGTAACTTATAGTTGAACTAGAGTGTCTCTTCTGATGCAAAACTGCAAGAGCTGGAAATGCTGAAGCATTGTGGCAACCTTACCCTCCACCATTATTTTTCCTGAATTTGTCTAGCTTGAACTTTTAGACATTGGATCTTGTTACATCTCTATCAACTGCTTTAAAATGAGACACTATTCATTTTATGTATCTTTTGCTTACACAGGTCCTGTATCTACCTAGCCTCACTACTTTATAAAGATAAGTGGCACCACAAGATGGATATGACTCCATGCTGGATCACCCACTATCAGGTTTCGCAGAGAACAAAATCATGGCCTTCCAAGTCTTTATGGTTTTTACCAAGGTACAGGCCAGTGATCTTTTGGAAATGTGTGGCAGTGCAGGAGGAATGAAAATATTTTAATCCCAAAATACAAATGGCACTGCAACATGACTATTGATGAAATCCTACTTGTGATTAATACTTCAACCTCTAATTCACAGGTGAGCTACCTGATGCCATATGTAGGCAGTGATAGAATGTGCTTGCCACTGCGCAGACATGAATGTATACATGAATATACACACACTCCCCACACCCCACAGCTCAATACAGCACTCCCCAGATTTGGAATCCAAATGAAGGAAGCAAAGAAGGCACTACAACATGTATTAAATATTCAACACACTATTCCACCGACGTTAATCTAACACATTTATTGACTAAACCTGGAGATGATAAATCTTGGAAAGCATATGCTTTTCATTATCATATGGAAACCTTACACTAAAAGGCCAACAACTTTCACCATACATGGAAGAGATGGGGTTGGATGGAACAGAGACTAGAAAATGTCATTCAAAGCAACTTCCTGACTGAAGTCATGAACAAACTACAGTCCAGATTAGAAATAACAGCAAATCTGTTAAGTCTGAAGTGTGATTCTATGGATTTGCAGGTTTGTTGGTGCTCAGCTACCTCCCCAGATGATGCTCTTCAATCGCCAGCAAAACATTTTCCACCTGCATGTCCAGTTGGCATGCAATGCTCTATAAACAAGGACAGCTTGCTTTCTAATGGCTCCTGGCCCTGGTAGATACCCTGTCCATTCTATCCCCACCCCTTCAGTGACAGGTCAGCTGCCTGAGAAACAGTTCTGTGACAGCTGCAAATTTGCAGTCCAGAATACCCAGATTTCAGTTTGATAAGTTTACAGTTGGCATACTAAAGAAAAACCTACTGTTCAAGAAGGTAAAGCCATGTCTGCAGGGGTGGTAGCCCCAATATGAGTTGCAGTGCACCTCATCTCAGGTGTGTGAATTGGAGTCCTAAGAATCAATCTGAATTTCTTCTGCTTCAGGCACAATCACTCACAAAAATTTCTCCAGTCCAATGTGGCTCTCATAGGAAATTTACGCTAACTAACTTCAGAGGTGACAGAATATAAAGGAAACCTTGTTGATTTATCTCAAAGATTTGGCTTTAGGTTCCTCTTCCTCTCTTTTTAAAAACTGTTGTGGTTTTGCCCAGTTAAAAGGTAGCCACATAGCAGCAAACAAATGCTTGGGGGTGATCACATGGCAAGTGCAGGACAACAGGGGGATAAGGCTCAGCCAACATGGGTTTGTGAAGGGCAAGTCCTGTTTAACCAACCTGATCTCCTTCTATGATCAGGTAACCCGCCTAGAGGATGAGGGAAAAGTGGTGGATGTTGTCTACCTGGACTTCAGTAAGGCATTTGACACTGTTTCCCACAGCATTTTGCTGGAGAAGCTGGTGGCTCAAGGCTTAGACAG
>JAVSBS010025516.1:14747-47396 GCA_033124195.1 Coracias cyanogaster
GAGGAGACTGAGAGGAGACCTTATTGCTCTCTACAACTACCTAAAAGGAGGTTGTAGCGAGACTGGTGTTGGTCTCTTCTCCCAAATTACTGATAGAATGAGAGGAAATGGCCTGAAGTTGTGTCAGGGGAGGTTTAGATTAGATATTAGGAAGAAATTCTTTCCTGAGAGAGTGGTTGGGCACTGGAATGGACTGCCCAGGGAGGTGGTAGAGTCACCATCCCTGGAGATGTTTAAAAAACGAGTAGATGTAGCACTTGACGCTATGGTCTAGTGGCTAGAGAGATGTTAGGATGAAGTTTGGAGTTGATGATCCTGGTGGTCCTTTCCAACCATAATGATTCCATGATTCTATGATTCTTACATCTTCACCTGCTCAGTAAGTGTTCCAATTCAAAACTAAACTAGCCATTTTATGTCTGTCTCCATTGGATTAGTTCTCATATCTGTGCATTTCACAAGTGCTAACTAAATTAACTTGAAATAGACTTAAAAAGCACCCACAGATGAATTTACACTGACCTGACCAAATCATTTTAGAACTGTGCTTTTAAACCAACCCAACCTCAGGCTAAAGCTGACTAGTCTAAACATGGCCTGCACACTCATGCTCTGCATCCTCTCTGCAATCAGGATAAATAGTTACTCCAAGAGAGTCAGTGGGAAGACAAGCAAACGACATACCAGTGGTCTGTCCCTGTTTAATCTCTTCAGCAGTCCTGTCTATCAGGACGTAGAGAGACCACACAACGCAGGTGATGGCAATGACATGGAATGTTACAGAGCACATGATCTTCCTCCTCTCACTGGCTGTCATCTGCAGCTTCTCCCACTGGCAAGAAACCCAGAAGTAGAGCAAGACATTAGGTGTTTATTGTAGTTACTAGAGAGTATAAAAAGAGAACACTGATGAGAACAAAAACCACCACACAGGAGACTACTTTCCTCCTAACACAGATTTTCAGTCAGACAGCATCACTGCTCTGACCACAGCATAAGTGTGATGGCTGGCAGCTCACCATGCTGCAACAGGAGCCAGCCTGGAGCTGGGGGGATCTCTAGTGCTCAGCTCTCATACCGAGCCTTGGCACAATGGCATTGCACCCTGTTTACCCAAGCAGGAGCAGCTCCAGTAGAGAGGGACCCTAACATGAGGCCCTGTGCAGCACAAGCAAGGCTGCTGCTTTGTGCGTTCCCCACTAAATGGCAGGTACCGACAGTCACAGCTGAGCATCCTGAGCAGCAAAAGTGACCCTTGCTTAGGCAGTCATTCAATAAAACACTGCAATAAAAGTGGTACATTACCGGATTGACCAGTGCATGTAAGACATCCCATGCTGAACTCTGTTAGAGTTTTCTGGTGCACAGTCAAGTCTGTTTAGTTCTCACCTCCTGCATCTGGGGTTTCATTCAATCTTCATATATTTGTAACGCTACTTACAGCGGCAACACCCAGATTTTATTTTCAGTGTATGAAGTGCACTTAAATCCATGTGCCCTAAGAATATATAATAGAACTGGAATGACAGCTTTTTAAAGTGAGAGGATATAGCAAATTAAATCCCCAGGCCTGCATCTATCAATAATGATTAACCTGTCCAAATAGAAACCACAAAGTCCGGTTGATGTCATTTAGGAAGGATACAAAGAAACGTAGACAATTATTATAGATGCTTCTAATATGCAATAAATTCTTCACAACCAGCTTTTATTTATTTTTCACCTGAGACATTCAAAAGCTTTAATTTTTTTTAATTTTTTTTCAATTTTCCCTATGTTATGATGAAGGTTTTTGCATGCATGATATGCATCCCTCAGCATATCTGCTTGGAACAGAGAGTTAAGATAGACTTTTCTCACACTTTTACAAAATATATGCTAGGGCACATAAGCTTCTAATACACACCTATGTGTTTCTAGAGAGGTGCATCTGATGTCTGCTAGAATAACTTGCAGGAAAAGAGGACTTTGAAAAGGAGGAATAATATGGAAGAGAGTGAGGATGACCTGACTGGTATGACTGAGATCGCCCGTTATGTTGAATTCTGGTTTCCACTGCTACAAATATGAGGATGGTTGAAACATGAAACAGAGACCTTGTGATGGTTTCTGCCTTGCCAGCAAACAATCTCTTTGGCTAGTCCAGGCCACATTCCCAGTTCTGTGGCCATCCAAATATCATTGAAGACTTGCAGCAATGACATGCTAGACAGCTACATTCTTTCAATCTTCATAGAAAAAAACTGGACAAAAGTATCTTTGGATGTTGTATTTTAGCAGAAAATTGCTTTCACATTTAAAAAAGGTGTTTACTTTTGATAAAAAAGTATAAATTAATTTTGTCCAAAAGTAAGCATGTGAAATCTATTTGTGAATGTTTTTACAGAGCCATGAGGACTTGTGTTTTGACTAATTTATATTTCTCTTTTCTGTTCCACAGCTTGAGCTCCTCCACTGGACAATACCTACTGTGAACTGCTGGCTCCACAGCCACCAAACCAACCTGCACAACTCATCTCTTCAAGAGATATGACTGCACAGTGAAGAGTAGATATTCTGCAAACTATGCATTAGCCTAGAGAGGAAACTAGAATCTGTAGGTCCCTGCTGCATTATTCTGATGACAGGCATGTGGCTTTTCCCAGTTACAATAGTCAGCGGTCTGGGTTGTTGAAGTGTTGTTAAAATATATATATATCTTCAGCAGAAAATTTACACTTAAAGTCTTTTTTTTTTTTTCCATTCAAATCCTAAAACGGAGCATCCCTCTTGTCTCCCCTCTTTTTCACTTGAAGCATGATAAACTTTGTTTCTCATCCTCTTCCCTTGGTATCTTAGTGTACGAACAGCCCAAACCTGTGATACAACCCTAAGATGCTGAGGAAGTTCAAATTCCATTTCTACCCTACAGACAAGCACAAGCCCTATTATTTGCCCCTTCCTGTTCATAATCACTATTTTCAGACTGCTTTCTCCTGACTGACAGGATACCATAAAGGCTGAGGTGAAGATACAGAGGCAGTTTATTGTCTGGTTGCAGCAGAACCTCTAAAAAGACTCTTCAGATATATTTGAGAGGTAAATTCCCTCTTCTTCTGTTTATGGCTCTGTCCTTACCTTCTGGCATCCTGTCTGCTTCCCACAGATGACCTGTTCAGATATAACTAATGATGCTGAGTGACTCATTTCTGAAGGTGCCCAACAGCTTTTTCTTAGAGGGCACAAATACTCAGAAAACATCTTTCACCCACTCCAGGCAGAGAAAGCACAGAAAAAACCAGCAATCAACTGCTAACTATAGCAACTCTTTTTGCTTGGGATTCTCAGAAGTAATTTATTTAATGTCCCACAGCTGGGCTGTGCAAAGTATTGTCTGTGCAGGTAACAGAGCCTATGATGGCTAATAGTGCACCTCAAAGTTACTATGCTCTGTGCCAAGGGGCTACCAAGGAAAAATGTGCAGTTTCTTAGCAGGCAGTGATTCACCAGTCATAAGCAGAGGTTGTCCTACCAACAAGACATGCCAAGCTATATACTTTACAGACCATACATCTCTGTAAAAAAATAAGAGTTGTTTGAAATCTGCTCTTTTTTTTCTGCTAGGAGTCACTTTTAGGAACTGGACAAGTTCTCATAACAGCTTTTGGATGGCTGCAGTCCAGACTTCCCACCCTATATGATTTAGGCTCATAATAATTGAATTTAATGTTTCTCATTTATTCTAGTTCCAGACTGAGGTTATTATTATTAACCTTTTCCACTTTGGTAGACGTTGCAAGATCAGTCTGTGCTAAGAATACCAGCGATTTTCCATCTCAAAATCCTGATGGTAAGGACCAATTGAAATCGAAAGGCCAGAGGATGTGGGAGAACAAAAAGGATACAAGGGCAAAACTGGCCTTACAATACAAGTAGTGTTTAAGCATCTATACTTCAAGTCACTGAATTGATGAAAAGTTAGTTTTCTGTGAAACAGAAATACAAGTCCTTGCAACCTGAAGTACTACAACTGTGAATAAATGAAGTTTTAAGAAAAAGTAAAAATGAAAATGTTTTAATTGGTGAATCTTCTTCTACTTACACTGTAATATTTTCACTAAAATAGGTTTGTTCCTTTAAAAAGAAAAAAAAAAGCTACACATTTTAAACAAATTACACTCAGACAGTATGATTTAAGGTAAGTTTAACCTGAAATCCTCATATTTTCAAGATAACTTAAAAGTAATGTGGATCTCGAAGCAGCACACTGGAGCAGATAACAGTAATATGAAACTCTGTATTTAAAAGAAGTGGATAACTGCACAGCAAATACCTTTGTGCATTAGCTGTAAAACGTAACTGTAAAGACAAAAAAACCCAGACTGCTGTATGAGCATATGTACATGTGCATGTACATACATTTACATACACAGAATTGCTGGGCTACAATAGCTAACTCTTTGAGCTGGATTCCACTGATGTTGAACTTGCTAGGCTGAGTGTTAATTTAAATTCTTTTGCACCTATACAGAATCGATCATACTTACTAAGAAGCCACAGAAACATCACAAATACACGGGGTCTGCTGAGGGCTCATGTGCAAGGATAGTATTTTTTCAGATTGGATCTGTGTTTAAAAAAGCATTTCCTTGGGGAAGCAGGTCTTGCACCTACCTTTCGCAAAGGCTTCAGTTTTGTCTCCATGATGAACTCATACTTGCACAGCTCACAGCATCGCGTATCTGAGCTCTTGATCCATTGCTGCAGGCAGGCTTGGTGCACAAAATGAAGACTTCCTGTGCAGTGACAGGGGGTAATCAAAGGGCTCTCATCATCTCCTTCACAGTGACATATCCTGAATCAGAAGCAAAACTGCTCATTAGGAGAAGAGGAAGCAGAAAGAATGTGGAAGAGGCATGTAGTACCTGTGATCACATGTGGTTGTCCACTGAGGGTCCCGAGACATACATATCAAAGGAATGTGCTCCATAAAGGAGCTAAAACTAAAGAACTCCGTTGCTGTGCAAGCACATACACAGGCACAAATTAATTGAGCACAGACACTGCGAACTAGACAGCTGCTTTCTAACAGATGAGGTGGACACACAGAGCCTGACAGAAAGGCACCATCCAAAAAAACCACAAAACCCAGGGCAAGAAACGACAACACTTCATGTAGAACAATAGCACTTAACCAAAAAGACACATTTAAACAGACTAGACAGCACTTCCCAAGAATAAATAAGCATCAAGAGGTACAGCTACTCATGGACTACGATCTAAAACAGAAGATAAAACAAAATTCCCACAGCAATGGTGACACAGCCCACCTTAGTATCATAAAAGTTAATTTAGACAGCCTGGATTTTGCATAAGAGAAGCAATTATTCCTAGTGCCAATTACTAAGAGACAGATCCACACTTAAAAGCTAAAGCACTGAATCTCCCAAAAATACACCTACTCTAAACAGACTAATGATTTTTCTCTCCAATTCTTACTTTGCAAGAGCTGCTAAGAAAGCATCAGCTCTGCAAAATTCCCTATTTCCCTCACAGCCTAAGTGTGCAAACAGCAAGGACACCCAATACAGCATTACTACCAGGTGCTGGCATTTGACTTCCAGCTTCAATTTATGCCCACTGCATCAAACATCCTTCTAACCATGTGGAAGAGGTCATGAATTAAAAGGGGGATGGCAAGGAGCTCAGAGAATGAATGTAAATTACTAAGCATATATGAAGTACATCCTGGCATGCTGCCATCCCTGTCTATTACTGAAATCTCTTACTGATGTGTAGCATCTTGCCTTGTGCAACCTTGCTGATAGCTAGCAAGTGGAAATTAAAGAGTGGGTGGATTACAACAGTGTCTTGGTGGTGACAAGCCAACAGGGAACTAGATTTTGCTGGTAATGAGGGGAGAAATCAAATAATACTGGCAATAACAAAGCCAGCTTCAGAAAGTGCTGTCAGGGAGGAGATTAGGATAGTAAAATGCTACGTAGAAGGATGGAACATTTGCTCCTGTACTTGGTGACATCATCTCCTCAGCCACATTTTGGAGCTGGGACGAGGCAGACCTGCAGACAAGTCACCATGAAGACAGGCCAGAGCTGGCTGTTCCCACCACCTGTGCACATGGTTGGTCCTCTGTAGTTGTAACAAGGGCATCCATTGGACATTATGGACACCACATGCACAGCCACCACTAACACCCAGTGCTCAGATCTTCCTTTTAACTAAGGTATGCAGAAAGCCCTTTATAATTAAAAGAATATGGTGGGATACAAACTGTAAGGAAAAGACAAAACAAAAAAAGTCTTAAGCTATATTGACCTAATCTCAGAAGCAATTTTCAAACACTGTTTTCCTCCTGACTTCCCGCCCTCTGGCAGTGACTGTCAGGATAACACATTGCTCATTAAAAGCAAAGGTATGTTCAGCTTGCCCTTTAATATGTGTAGCTGATTCTCTCATGGTATTCCCAGTTTGGGCATTGATAAGAGAAAAATACCATCTCAGAACCCCAAACCTGAAACAAATTGCAAGAGAATTTCTTTGACTCCATAGGAAGTTCTTTTGCTTAGTAGCCTTGTTAAGTGCATCAGAGGGGTGCAGGACAGCAGAGAGAAGGCTGCATGCTTCAAATCGCACATATTAAAGCAAGGTGACAGGAAGAAAGAAAAGACAGAAACAGCATAAAGGCAGGGGAAAGCGGAATGGTCACCACTGCATATGGGAGGGCTCAAAGGTAAGGTGGTTCTCTGGTAAACCAACCTGCAAGTATCCCCCGATGTGGACACAGGGGAGAGTGGGGGAATTTTTTCTGAGAGAGGGGAAGGGCAGTCAAGGTCACTGTCCTTCTCAACTGAACAGAGCGGCGCTCGCTGCTCTTTTGTTTTCAATTTCACTGAGGTGCTGTCCTCAAAGACGTCATCGTCTCCCATATCATCAGAGCCGAAGTCCGTGCTTTCCACCAGCACACTGGAAGATTTCTCAGCTTGGAAGTGACTGGAATAGCTCTCTAGTTCATGGAACTTATGCAGGCTGCTGGTGCTGGAGGTGTGGGAGAAGGAAAAAAGGTAACGCAACAATTTTTTGCTCCTTGAGGTGTCATGGTCCACTTTGTCCTCCAGCAAGGGGATATGTACAGCGCTGTGGTTTTCTGCTCCTCCTGATGCACTCGAGTAGTTCGAAAGGGAAGGGATATAGGAGTGCTTAGAATTGCTAAAAGAAAGAGGCCTGAGATTCAGTGGTTTCCTCTCTTTAAGATGAAATTTGTTAATCCTTAAACACTGCTCTTGAGTCGGGGTCAGTTTGCCTTCTGAGCATGTTCGCTCCACATACTCAAAGCACTCACTGGTGCTCTGCGCCTTCTGGTCCACGTCATTGAGGGACTTGGAGAATTTCAGAGTGCGAGTGGGCTTTGCATTCTTAGCAGACCTGAGTGCCTGGCCCCGATCCTGCCCACGGGAATTTCTTTTTGCTGCATGTAACGTATCCTGACAGATTACTGTCACAGTGACCCCTTGTGTCAGAGGGCTCTGGCAGTGAGGATTTTTCAAGACAACAGCAGACTGCACTGGACTGTGATGACAACACTCAGAAAACACTGCACTGGAACTGCATGCAGAACAGTGGAATAAAAGCACAGAAAGTAAAAAACAATTACAAAAGAGAACACATATAATTAAAAGTGAAGAAACGAGAATTATGGCTAGTGTGGGAATGGCAAACATAGTGGGGCCAAACAGTCAGTGGGATTCAACAAAGCAGTGTTAGACAGCAGTTAAGTCAAACAAATGGGATGTTTTATATGGGAACCCCATGTTGCTTACTTCCCCACACCCATGCTTTTTCAGTTTTGTTTTTTCTTAATTTGAACCTCACATGAGCCTCACTGTAGCCGTGCAAACACCACACTTTACCTGCAGATGTCCTGGTTGGATGGTGTAACAGAAGTCCGAGAAAAGCTATGAGGGGCAGAGAGAGATGTTGGACTTCCAGCCTGCAGTGAAATTAAAACAAACAAAAAAGCAAGTCACGAGTCAGAAGAGTTTTCTATGCATAGCAATCATCTTCAGGGTTAAACACAGCATGTGGCTTTAGATATTACTCTACATCAGGTATTCAAGGGCTAGTTGCAATAATGTGGCTTACTGTCAAGTGCTAGAAAGGGAGGTCACAGAGTCTCATCCTTGGAAAAGTAGTAATCAGAACAGAAACGTTTTCCCCCAAGGTCAAATGCAGCCATGTCTGGAGTGGAACCTGCCAGCTGTCAAACACTGCATAGAACAATAGCTGAGGAAATGAGCAATGCTATCGTAATTAGAATAATTGGACGGAGGTGTGTATATAGACTAGTCAAAATTTAGCTATCATATAATAGCTAATCCTTCCACTTATAATGATAACAAGAGATTAGAGGCTTGTTGTTTTTGTTTTTGTTTTTTTTCCCACAAGACAGAACCGTCAGTAACTCAAACACTATTTGGGGACTTATTTTCCACACTAGCACATGCACATGAGCACCATCTGCCAAACCAGACCATTCCTTGCAGTACCCCTTGTACTTTGTGAGGCCTTTCATCCTGCTCTTACTCTGAGAGTCTTCCTTCTTCTTGGAGAAGAGGTATGGCAACAGTTACATTTGTAAGACCCAACAAGAGCATAGTGAGAAACAGAGTAACTGAAGAATTCAGAACTCAGCTGAACTAACAACAACAAAAAAAGCTAAGATACTAGCATATTTAACACTTGATATAGAAGCCTTTAAAATCAATATGGTAAGAATGATCACTGTCTCAGAGCTGGGACTCAATGGGCTATTATTATAGGCTTTTTCTGTGGCTATATTCTGTGGGCCCCTAACGGAAAACTTTCAACTCTTCCTAGAGGTTTTGGCGAGGAGGAGACCTGCATTGATAATCCTGTAACAGAGAATCTTTAAACCTGGTTCCCCCATGTTCCACAGCTGCTGGATAGGCTGTACAGCTCACCCACCGCTGCAAAACCCCGCTTGCATTTCAAAAATTAAACAAAGGTTTACAGCTCTTTTGATCTGCAAAGGCAAAGACTGAAATCCAGGAAGGAACAATGTAATCAGCACAACAGAGATGCCAACACCATGCTGGGTTGCACAAAACCAGCACAGCCAGCACAGACCTGGGCCAGCCAAGTGCACAAAGCCAGATGAGGAGAGACCTCAGACCATTAAAGGTGCTTGTCCCACCCTGTACTTCAGCTTGAGATGCCAGAGCTAGCTCAGTCATCACTGTTTTGATGGTCTCTGGTTATGGTGTAACACACACTATATCTGTCTCAGGAGTATTCAGTTCTATACTTAATTTATTCAAAGCCCCTATGGTATATTTAAACAAGGCTGCTGAAAGCTTTTACACTCTCACAGCAAAAGCAATGTTCCTTGCCACACAATATACTCCTCTTTATTTGCAAGAGAAGATGAGTGTGCCAGGATACACATGCTACTTCATTAATACAGATACAACCGGCATCTTCCGTGTTACAGGACTCATCAATTAAAATTTTGTTTCTCTAGGCAACAGCACTACATCGAGCAATGTATCTGGCCTCACATTAGGATGTCTCAGGTGCAGTAAGCCTGAAAAAATGGTATCCGTTTACAGCTGGGTCTGCAAGAGCTGAGGGCAAGACTCACAACATACAGTGTCTTGCTGCAGATCGAGATGTAACTTATTTCCCATCCTACCCAGCTAGGTACATGCATAGAATAAAAACCAAGAGAATAATCTTGGGCCACAAAGTAAACTGAACTATACTGTGACTGTGACAGAATAAATTAAATATAATTATTGGCTTTATCCCAAAAACTACATTTTTTTTTACATTTTACACCACTTGCACATGCTAATGATAAAGGATGCTGATCATACAGTGATGTGAATTCAAGTACTACTTGGAAATTTACTCTCTATTTGATGCTGAACCTCTCCTAAAATCAGGTACATCTCTGACTTCAAATCCTATCTTTTAAAAAGGGTTTGTGCAGTAATTACTTTTTTTAAAAGAAAGAGTGACAAGTTAAAGACCTGACACACTATAATCTACTGCTATAATTATGCAAATGAAAATTAATAACACTTAAATAATGAATTATTTAAAAAGACATATGTAACAATCTTCTAAAAACAAAATATTGAACCAGTAAAACAGCATGTTGCATTCTGCCATGGAAGCAGAGCCATATATTGTTGGTACTGAAGTCACATGTCAATTAATAAATCTGTCTCAAATTTTAGATTATGAGCAAATCACAGAGGTAACCTGCTCAGAAAGAATCCAATCTCTCCACTCCTTCACTTCAGCATGGAAGCTTTCCAAAAAGAAAAAGACAACGGCATATATGATGTGGCAGTCTGATAGCAGATGACCAGATTAAATGATCCAAAATTTCACTTCCAAAATCATGTTACTGGTTTCTTGATCCAACTGCCTGGCATGAAGACAGTGTCAAAGTCTCACCACTTGGGATATGAAAGGCTGGGACAAACAAGAAATTGTGGAATTTTATTTGCATTTCAAGCTTACTATTCTGTCTCTAGATGCTAGCATTGTTCAGGACAGCTTGCAAAAACCCCATGTCTGAGGCACATTTAGTTTTATCCCTATCTTCCTGCTCCAAAACAGGAAGTCCTTTGCTCCATTTTCGTAGACAATGCAAATGCAACCAAAATAAACCAATATGAACAGAAGTTAACACACTTGGAAAGGCACCACAAAGCGGAACAATAAAACATTGGAGGAAGTTATGACCACCCCTGGTGTGAGCTAACTTAAGGTGTAGCTACCACCAAAAGCCATGGTTCAATGAGCCTCCAGTCCATCAGTCTCTCCTTCTTTCCTCTCTTGCTTTTTCCTCATGAAACTGTTTACACAGGTGCATTGCAAATCAGATTAGGATAGTGAAGTGAGGTAAAACTAACCACTTATTTTACCGAGCTTGTTTAATGCCAGTCACTTCAGTTGCTGGAGGAACATTAGTTGGTTACAACAATGAGCCTCTAATGGTGAGGCACAACTCACTGACAGAAGAAAAACACAGTAAAGTGGAAGCTGCTGCTAGGAGCCCAAGAGGTAAGTTCTGCCAGTTCTAGAAGCAGCGGCACATGCAGCTGATGCTGGCCAGTCCACGCAGCTTGCCTAAGTTTACTGACTCAGATACAGCAGCCATCAGTTAGAGAGGTGCCACAGAAAAGAAGAAACACTGGCAGCCTTGGGCTAGAACAGTGCGAAGAAGAGGCCATGTGATAGGTGAATCCAGTAGAGAGGTGGATCCAGCTAGCCTGGAGCTGTGACACTGCTTCTATGCAAAGCTCAGCTCTGAAGAGACTAAGAAAATAAGCAATATCTTCACTACTCTGTACTTCTGGCACACACACCATCCTTAATGATCCAGCAGCAGCCTCCCAAGTAGCACTACCTTTGGCTGAACTGCCTACCTACAACGGCAACGGCTATAGTAGGTTTTAAAGCACTCCTTGTCATAGGAGGTTTCTGCCATGCTCATTATGTGATGGGTAGCCTAAGTCCTGACAGCCTGAATTGAACACTTCTAGCCACAGAATCACTTGCTCCATCTCTGTAGACTGTCATGCCCTTCACATGGAGGAATATTACCTTCAATGCAAGCCTTGGAGCTATGTGCTAGTGACTTATCCTTACAGCCCAACTAGTTGCCTAAAATAGCTCAGGACTAAAGGTCAATAGTTAGTTAATTGTGTATATTGACATTCCCATCTAATGCAATTCAGTGAGGTCACAGTGTGGCCTTCTGCACTGATGGTTACATAATCACAGTGGCTCTGATGGCAGCAATCCCTGGAAACCTACAGCTCTCTGGAGGGTTGCCATCAGGAAGATATGTATTTTTATATATATATATATATATATATACACAAACATACACACACGTGTGTATATATATACATACATATGTGCTGCCTTAGCTCATTATTCTCATTCTACCCTCACTCCATGAACAGTGTGATTTGTTGGTGAAAGAACTCAGGCTTTTCTAACTACCTACTTGTGATGACATGCTGCACACCAAAACCCCCCCAAATCCACCTTGCCTTAGAAAATAAAGTCATATTTGAAGTGAGCCATAGTGAACATGTCAACAGCTTGGGTATATTCCAAGATAACCTGCTTATCTGAGGTGGCACTTCTGGGTGTAATTGCTGCCATCTCACTCTGGGCTGCATTTCTGTACTAGCAATTATACCTCATTTTAAAGAATGGGGCCTGTCACGTTCTAAAAACCTTATTAAATTATTCATTGAAGGTAAAAAGTTAGAAACAGCTTAACTCCAGAAGAATTCCTCCACTGATTGCAAGTCTGAAGGAAGCAAAGAAAGGTTTTCCCCCATACCTGCAAACTTCATAGATGATTTCTAGGTGCCACATTCATAGGACCAATACTGTGGCACTACTATTTGTGCCACAAAACACCTAAAAGTCTCAGCTAAAGACCTGGAACTAAGATACTAACCCCTATACACATTTAATAAAAGAGCATACCTCTCCTTTGGGCAGACAAAGAGTCAGAGGAAAGAAGTACAATTTTAAGTCTTTTTCTCAGGAGGAACTGCAGCTGAAGGAGCTTCAGACAAATACAAATTTAGCAATAGAGCAAGGAGTTAAACACTCCACAACCCAAATTTCAACCTGTCATTTTGATTATGGGTTTGCTTTTATTTTATACCGTGATGAACCCATTTTGATACTATGCTCTTCTGCTGGGCTAAAAAAAAAAATAAAATAAGAAAGCAATAAAAATCCTAAAAGGCAGCTGCACCTGCTGTCAGAAAGACTGATACTCCAAGATATCTCAGGTATCACTAGACCATTGCAGCAGTTTCTGTCTGCCTCCATTCCCCATAAGAACAGCAAAAGCACAGTGATGGTCTTCCCCACTGAATCAACTCCAACTAATGCCAGTCCCTCTGAGGATTAAAGAGACACAGCTAACCATAGCACGTTTTAGCTGAGCAGAAACACCTCCCACCACTGCCCAGGAGTTGTCCTGTCCCAAGCACAACCAGTGATTGAGGCACACCCTGTGTTTTAGAACAACTCACTGCCAAAGAGCTAGCTTTTTGCCTCTCTCACACAGATCCTATTCAAATATGTATTAAGAAGGCAAGACTGCTGCTAGACATGGACATGACAGGCACTTATCTTGCATGGTACATCTCCAAAGGCAGGGAAAGGACCAGGCTCTGCTCCGTCCTTAGTTTACACCACAGAAATCAAGATCATCCACCCCATACCTGTTCCTTTGGCAGGATCTAGGTATAAACCGTGATCTAAGAAAACAACAGTCATGGGTACCTTGTGAAAAAAGGCACTAAGTGCCACTGCAAGGTGCTCCATAGCTAACCTGACTAGTTTTCAGATAGGGAAAGGACATCTATGAAGAGACCCAGGAAATCTGACTCTGTGCCCCTGCCTCATTCACCTACCCTCCCTTTGACAGGAGCAGCCCCAGCCCAGTCTCATTCACAGTGGCAAAATGCAGTTCTGCCTGCTGTGCTGAGAAGTCCTGAGTCTGGGCTGAAGACAGGCATCTATCATTTCTCTTAAGCCACTGCAGAACAAATACAATTGCTTGGCTCCAGTCATCCACCAGGATGCGATATATTTGTGGTTTTGTGCTTTCAGCAAGTGCCATATTCCCTGTACACACTGGCTGATAGCTCTCACTAAAGTGCTCTGCAGCTCATAAGTCTCCAAAGCTCATCCACGGAACAGCTGTGGTTGTTTCAGTGCACACATGCCAAAGGAGGCATCCAGCTGAACTAGCACACCCAGGCAGCCATGCAACAAGACCAACTGACCATGCCAAGTGTACTAACCTATCAGTTGAGATATTCAGAACAGGCCACCTCTATGGACAGACTGGATGTTGTGAAAGGCAGACAATGCTGCTGACAGGCTGTTTTTGAAAGCTCTTCCTAAATACCAACACGGCAGGAACTTCTGGTGTCATTTTGACTTCCAGCACATATTAAAATCAAGTGCCTTTAACTGGGGTAATACACATTATTAGAATGGATACTTATTAAAAAAACAAAGGGAAAAAAAGAAGGTATGGGAAAGAGGCATCTAAAATTTTCAGGATGATCAACTCCACCATATAATTTTGACAACAATTTGATAGGAACCAGCAGTCCACTGCTGAAGAATTTTGTTCTATACTTTATATAATGTATATGACTATAATTAAAATCATGTCTAGAAACTAGGAGCAAAGCTGAAGTCATCTTCCCCGCATTCTTCCTGAAGAAATCTAAATGAGGATTCTGGCAGGAACTTTCTTTAGTGATACCACGACGGAAGATGCTAGAGAAAGAAGGCTATGCATCTTTTCAAAATCTCCCCAAGCATAATTCAACCTGCCTATAGCACAGGATTAATGTTGATTAAACCCAGTAACAACTGAACAGGTTCTGCATGGAGAAAAAGAAGAAAAAAATACAGCCCTTTGACTTTAAAAATCTTCCTCATAACACCTTGAATGGACTGAGGGAACAAAAGAGGAAAGGAGATTCCTGCAGATCCCTCCCTCATACCTATATGAAGTAACAATCCAGCCCCAGGAGAGAGGACTTATCACAGCACAGGGAGACTATCACACTCCATATGAACATAACCGCACCATGCCTCAGCATATTACTTGCTCTTGTGGGTGAGGAAAAGATCACACCTTGACACTATACAATTTTCCCTGTCTTCTCCTTTCCCCAATAGCTCAGCAGAAGGACTTTTTTTTTTTTAAGCAACTTCTCTTTCCCTACCCCCAGGCTCATGTACCTGAACACCTCCGAGCAGCAGTTCTTTCCAGTAAGCCTTGGTCATCTGATAGACTATAGGATAGCTAAGCTCTGTGACTGAAAAACTTGGACTGCTTTTCTACAGACGAATGCTCACTGAATCCATCAAAGCTTCAGGCAACACTGGATGTGTGTATTCATATGCTTTTCTCAATCTGTTCCAAGCTGATGAATAGCCTAAATGGATTTTAAATTTCATAGCAAGCTCAGGCTACCACTTTGCGCCTGCACTGGCTGCCATTCAGCCTAAGAATGATTTCATGCTTTACAGGGTGCTTCTGCTCAAAAGATAAAACTGTACAGGCCTGCAGAAAAGACAAAGCATTTATATTTTTTGAGGAGTGCACTTTTGATTCCTTTGCTGTGATTCCAGTATTAACATTTTCAAAATTTATCCCTTAGAGGGCCACAAAAGTAAGCCTACAAAGTGCTTCTCCACTATGCTAAAGTCAGCCCTCCAGAACAATCAGATGACTGATCATCATATCATCAGTTTCAGGATATATCAGACACTTGAAAGCTAAACAATATCAGTAATTTGAGGATAACTGCTTACAGACCAGCTTTGTTAATGACCTGGTTTAATCTGCTTCTAAGTGCAATTCCTTTATCCAAGAGCAGAGGGCATGAATTACCACCACTGTGAAAATCCCATTTTTAGCTGCTCTCAGTGACTAGCTGTGTTTTAGGGTCAACTTCATCTATATTTAGAGGACAACGCTTCTGTAAAGCTTAATTATTTCTCTGTGTGGCTTGTATGATGAAGGCACTTACCAGTGAATGGTACCTGCTTGAAAAAAATGCTGGCTTAGGGTAAACAGTTGAGATGTGGATCTGGGCTGTGCATCCCTGTGCCAGCTGGGGGTATGCTTGAAGAGGGCAAGCTGGGAATCAGGCCCTGTCCAAGTCCCATGATTAAATAAATTCAACCTGCCTTTAACACTTTTTTTTTTTTCATAATTTCAGAACAAACACAGAAAATATTCCAGAAATTCAAATGTTTCATGTGGAGCAGATTTAAAAGGAGTGTTTGAAATATACACACCAAAAAAGCAAAAGAAGGGCTTGGAGAAGTGCCACATCCCCCAGCGTGCAACAGACTGCACAAAACCTAATAGCACCATATGAAGACACTCCTACATCTTATTCCCTACTCTTTTTCTGCTGCTTCTAGCCTCCATCTCTAGCCAAGTATTCAGGTGATTGTTTTTTCTTAGCCTGGCCACATATACTGCAGCTCTTCATCCTCTCTTAGCATCTGCCTCTTGGAGAACTGCCTTTTTTCCCCTTTTTCCCAAGGGATGGCTCCACCAGGCTCCAACACTTGGGGTCTATTTTCAGAGAGGTCCTGCTACCTCTATCAGCTGATCTCATTTTCAGTGGCACCATCTGCCTGCCTACCTCCTTGATTACTTCTAGCTCTAGGGCATTGCTTTCCCTGGTCACACCACACAGCATCCTCTCTTGGCTAGAGGCTGAGTTCTGACTCAATCCTTTCCACTCACATTGCACTGTGCAACTGAGAGCAGTGGGAAGATACACAGTAATAATCACAGCGGGTTCAAAATGACATATCAGCACCAGAAAGGCTTTGAATCAAGTGTCAGTGCCAAGCATTTGCAGCAGATTTGCTACACTGCTATGTTGTAAGCTAGACTTGGGTGGAAAAATAGCAGCTGAAACAGTCATTTGCAGGAAGTGGGATTATTATTTCTGTACATACACACACATCAAAATATATGGAAATGCAGCATGTAATTTATTAAACTCTATTCTAGTTAAATAGCGCCTTTTAAAATGGTCTAGTCCCACAGAATCACAGAACAGAAGGACTGCATCCAGGCGGGTTTTGAGTATCTCCAGAGAAACAGACTCCCCTGCCTCTCTGGGCAGCCTGTTCCAGTGCTCCACCACCCTCAAAGTAAATAAGTTTTTCCTTGTGTTCAGACAGAACTTCTTGTGTTCCAGTTTGTGTCTGTTGCCCCTTGTCTTGTTGTTGGGCACCACTGAAAACAGTCTGGCCTCAAACAGTATCAACAAGCTCTGTGGATTTCAGAAAGGGCTTTTTCCTTTCCGTGTATTAAATTTGCCTTATTGGCCAGATTGCTATACTATCTTAAAGAAAAGCAAAAGGCACTTTCCTATTAATCCTCAGAAGGAATTACAAGATTTTCCATGTACTTAAACTTCCATGCAGCATCCTGCTACTCTAATATTTCCAGTTTTGTCCTACAAATTGCTTGCAACAGCCAACCCACCTGTAGACAGCAAATAAATTGTTGCAGCATAGCACTGAACTGCCTGGATGTGCAAGGCAGCATTTGGATGTATCAGGCAAACTAGAGAACTGATTTCACCAATGGAACTTCCACTTCTTGCTCTTGTTACAAGCTATCTCCACAGTGGAGTAGGTGGGCAGAATGGGTCAGACACAGAGGCAACAGAGGAGCTGCAAGAACATCAATACCTCTGGCAAGCTCATGTTTGCAATCAAAAGTCTCACCCATTGCAACAGCAAAGCTGCCTTCTGCTCCCCTTGAGAACTCAGCTTTTGCAACACATAGCAATCACGTTGAATGTTTCCATGTTTCAAGATGAATGCAAATATTGACATCTCACTTGCCAGCACTCCCAGGGAGAGCTTTGCCAAAGTGCAAGGTCCTTCCCACTGCAGTGCCACACTACCAGTTCTTGATGAATTAAGAACAAACTGTGCAGCTTCATATGGGTACTAAACTGCTGCTGCCAAAAGGCTTGCTGTGCTGAATTTCAGACACTCTGGGAAAGTACAATGACATTAATGATAAAATTACCATCTCTGCTAAACAACACCTGAAGATCCAATTAAGGATCACCAAGAAGAGAAAAGCCAGGTAAGAAGGAACAGGCACAGAGCCATTTTAGAAAAGCACAGATGATAAGTTATACTTACATGGCATTTATTTCAAAATCCTTTCTGTGAATGCACATTTTCTGATGCCAAATACGAAACACAATCCCACATCACTCCATGATAACAAAACCTTCAGCTTGGTAAATACTGCGTACACTGGACGGTTGCCCTGCTCATTATTTAAGACAACCAGTAATTATGTCTTTCTGCTCCAAAATGAAAGTTGTCTGTGCCCATATAAATTGTAAATTAAGCACAGCCACTGTTTCCTCTGGTAGAGATAGGCATGAATAGCTTCCTATATCCTGAAGTACTGAGAACAGAAAAAAGGAGACTTTAAATTGTTACAGCCATAGTGACTCAGGCTTTCATTAAAAGTCACTATTACCAGCAACATCAACTGTGACAACAAAGGGCTGAGTCTTATGCACACCATGAAAAATACTGGTCAACCAGCACAGCCTTGCTTGCATGAAGGCTTTAAGCAATTGTACTTGTGTAAACAAAAAAGTGTCAGGCTTCCAGCTAGTTAAAAATCTTATCTGTAATGCAGATGTAGGAGTAGGGTATGTATTGTAATGACTTATCTTGGACAGGAGCTACCTTTTTCCTAAAAGCATAATAAAGCAATTGTACTTTTGATGTGTCCTTTGGCCATTTTGAAGTGTGACTAGAACGGCTAGAGCTCCATGCTTCCCTTACAAGATCAGGGTCTGGAAGAGCAAACATTTTAAGATACTTACATAGTCATGCTCTGATAACAGTGCATTTCATGGCACCAACAATAATTCAGCATTGAAGTGACAATAATGTTCAATCCCATATCCAACATAGCATTACAGGATGCATGGCTAGACACAGCTTACAAAGACCATTACCTCAGCTTATGGTATAAAAGAACATTCTTGAGTGATGTATTTGGAGCAATTTTGCCCGCCAAGATAACATCTCAGGCATCTATCTTGTTTCTACGAAGCTAAGGAGGCTGATAGTGTAAAAGAGAAAACCTACTGTAGCTTCCATTTGACCTGTAAAGAGAGTCTGCAAAACACCAGAGTGCTAATGTTTCACGAGTCACTATCAATGGCAGAAAGGCATAAAAAGCATTTTCTATTTGTCACGTTGTCATGTATATCACCCCAGTTTTGAAATGAAAGAAATCCCAGTATCCCCAAGTTTATCAAATACTGAGTTATATGGAGGAACATACCTTTGAGATGTTACTGGAACGGCTCACGGAATGCCCCAAAGCCTTCTCACTCTGAAAGAGGAAGAACAGGTTCACTGCAGCAACAAATCACAGTTATGAGGATATTTCAAAGCTGCTATCAGAAACTAAATTCCACAGGGAAAGTCTTACAGCTGTGGCTTTTAAGAATGTTGCATCTATTGACATCAGCCTGATTTATGATAACTACTAACTTGCTTTGTTTGCTTACCAAGGTGTTACCTTGCAGAAATTCACATAGGCTAGACAAGTAGAAACTGAAAAATACTAGAACAATGACTTTTTTTCTCTCTATGAATATCTCAAAGCCCTCTTCTCAGATGGTACCTACTTTGGAAAGGATATTTCTCACCCCTGCTTCATTTACCTCTAAAGACAAACATCCAACCACAAACACTGAAAGCTCTCACTTAAAGAAAAACAAAAGTATCACAGTGATCTCTGGACATAATTGTGAATAAACACATGCATGTCAAGTTAACCTGGCTGGCTTGACACCCAGATGCTATACCCCCACTTTGAGACCCGTGCGCTCCCAGACACTTCTTCCTACAGCACATCCCTAGAGCAACTTAAGCTTTATGTTGAGAAAAAAGAAGGCAAGGCAAAAACTTCAGCATGTGCTTACAAAAACAGGCTGTCCCTTGCTTTACAACACCAGAAGCCTCTCAACACAGTCCTGGGCACTGCCTCAGTTGAGAGATAAAAATTGCACTTCCTCCCTAAAAACATGAGGAAGCAAATACAGTGTTGTGAAATCCTCTTTATGTAGGAGTCTGAGTATCCAGAAGAGAGTAAAATAGTGTTTCAGAAGAACGGAGAAGCAGCAACCAGGGAACTCCCCACCAGTTTTGATTGATGTCCAAGCTAAAAATCAGCAAGGATCAGTTTAAGGTTTGGAACAGTTGTAGCCTAAGCCACCACTGACTTGAACACTCCTTTTGCATACTGCAAGGCTGAATCTCATTTTTGAGATGACTATGAGCTTTTGTTACATAAGTAACAGTACTCCCGGAACAGAAACAAACAGGTAAAGCCCCTAAAAAATCAGACATGATGCTTATGTGAAGACTAACATTGGATGGGACTACTGCCAGAACCAGTATGGCTAAGAATCGCTCCAACAGTAAGAGAAAGACCGAGCTGATTTCATCAAAGGCAGTGTAACTATAGAACAGAAAAAAAGAAAAACAAAGTTCATTGAAGCTATAGAAAATGAGAGGAAGAAAAAAAAAGCGTGCAGGGATACATTCTCAAGCTATGATGAAAAGAGACCAACACAAGCTGGCAAGCACAAAGGCTTGTCATTGCGTAAGTGTGAGGTGTTGGGGGTAGCAGCCTGTGCTTGGCCTTCTAGGAACATGTGGGAGGTAAATAAAGCAAGGCTATGTGGGACAAGGGAAAATGACAGTGAAGAGCAGGACCCATGGCCAAGCAGTCTGTCTGAAGCAACACACACAGCCCCACACAGGTGACAGTCTCAAATCTAGCCCTAGGTGCCAAAAACTTCTGGGTAAAATTCCTAAAGACAAAATTAAATAGAGCAGAGGTTTCTTCATGTTAACTCAGTGCTCCCCAAATACTGCTGTCTAGCAGAAGAAGTTGCCTGCAAGTGAGCAGGCTGAACTTACAAAGGCACCTGTGTTGAAAAGGATGTGCTGAAATTCAATAAGCACAAACAGGCTGGAGGATTGGACCTATATTTCACAACACAGTAAATGATGCAAAGCAAACATACTCTTAGTCGCATCACAGAAACTAGTCTTTCTGCCTCTGCTCCCAGAACTGATTTTACCTGATGGATGCCAGGATCCTCTCAGAGACAGATGCTTATATTATCATTATTAATCTACTGCTAGAAACATAGCTGTCAGAGGTCTCAGTTAGTAGATGACAGCAAACAGTTGGTTTTGTTATTGAAAGAGTGATCACTTTAAAACAAAAAAGCAGTCTTAAAAAATATTCCTTTACGGGTTATGGAGTGCATGCACACATATTTAAGTATCAGTGATATTTCTAAAGGACTCCTAGCCACCCAAGTGCTGTTTGATATCTTATTTTATTTACAACACAAAGCTGGTACATCCATAAAGTCAACAGGAAATTAATTCAGCTTTAGCCTAGGTTGGCCAAAATTTGTATTCTAAAGAGCTACTTACATCAACAAGGAAGAGAAGCACTAACTCAGCCACATTTTCAAGGAGTTAACTGACCCAACAGCCACTATCAGATCCAACACAGACTTAAAAATAACACACACATTTTCCAGTGTGGTTGGTCTGTCAAGTACCAAGCAGTCCCATCACCCAGATAAAACTGCTTCAGCTCTTGGACACCAGTTGACCGTGTGCTAGCCTGTCTTCTAATCAGGACATTTTTTGAAACAGCCACTCCAAGTCTCACAGTTTACATACATGCAAGACTTTAAAATCTGTTGAGCTGAAAATAGAGAAACAACTGAGTTTTGCTGTACAACAGCAATTTCCAGTTCGCTATGACCACTGAAGTAGTACCCCTGCTGAAGGAACGTACAGTGCTTTTTTGCCAGATTCTGCAAATGACAAAAAAAATATTTTTTCAAAATCATTGAACAGCAGCAGAAACACCTCTATGTAATACAGTTCATGAAGCCTAGCTGTGCTGTTTCATTCTCTTTTACAAACAAAATAACAAACATCTATCCTTCAGGAAAAAGCACTGTGGAAGGCACTAAATAGAGACAGTGCTTGCTGATGTTTCCCATGCTGTGATACATTAAAGATGCCATATGTTCTCTGGTTATTAAGACAGAAAATAGCTGTAAAGCAATGGAAGGAGCTCCTGGAATAGGTAGATTTTAATGGCAGGCACAATAGATAAAAACTAGTTTTAAAGACAAACAAACAAAAGCTCACTTTTCACACTGTATCAATCATCAGTACATTCATCCTTGGATCTTTTAGCAATTATTCACAAATTAATCCTGACAGAGGAGCAGCAAGGCTGAGCTTCTATTATGGTATTATTGCTACTCAACAAATAAATGTCTTCAGAGACTTTTTCTAGTATATTCCTACTGCACAGTAAGACATATTCTAGTCTATTAATTACAGATCCAAACAAGCTCTCCCTCCTTCTTGCAAAAACATTAGTCTTTGCACTTGAATGAAAGGTCAAGAAAAATGCAACATCTGCCAGCATGGACTATACAGTTATCACCAGTTAAAGCAAGTGTCACTCCACCTTGGTAGATCAGTCTTTCTGTATGGGATAATGGAATCCTGCCGTTCAAAATCACTCTACTCAACTAGAACCACCTAAAAAACCTAGATAGGAAAAAATTGCAAAGCCAACATTTAATTACTTCAGTAGCCAATGGCATTTTGCATTATATCAACTGAATATGGCCCTTATTTCTTCAGCAGTCACCAGGCCAGTATAGAAAAGCAATAAACTTAGCAACAGAGTCAGTGCTTGATAAACTTCTTAAACCTTGCTCATTTCAAATTTTTGTCCCTAAAATGTGATGAAATATCATCAAGGTTTGTCAACGACTTTTGCAAGCAGCTAGAAGAGCAATGAAAGGAAGAATAATGGCATCTAATCAAAGACTAGTATCTATGCCTTGCATCTCTGCTCTTGTGCAGTATTTACCTGCGGACACTGGAAACCAAGGGAGGTGATGCAAATCACACCACCTATTTCCTTTTTTGCCTTCCTGGACACCCACTAAAAATACAAAAAAAGGAATCCAAACAATATGCCCCATCCATCCAGTCCAGTATCATCTGTTCTTGGATGATACCACTTGATTCTCTTGAGAACCAGCAACTCATGAATGAGTGCAGAAAACCCAATATAAGATTTCAGATCTTCCATCATAGTGGAAAAATCTATAGCAAGCTCACTGTGGATTACTCAAACAGCTCACTCCTTGCTCATTCATGTTCACATCAAGCCACTTCACATAGTGGGAGATAAACTCAGAAAAAACAACCTGAAGGTAAAAAAACAGGGCTGGAAGTAAAACACAGAAAAACTAACAAGCTTTATTCCAGGTGCTGAACTTACAGCTGTGCCTGAAAACATCAGCAGCAGAAATAAATTGTGAGATCATATGGCTTTAACAGAATAGAAAGACCAACAAAAAGATGGCTTTAATGGAAGAGTTCAAGGAATTCAAAGAACAGGCCCATTGGGGGTTTGGGGAGTGGAGTCAAGGAGGCTAGCAGATCACAAACAAGAAATATAAATGAGAGGATATTCAAAGAACAAGGCAAAGGCAGAAGAACGTTGAAGAATCTCTTGCCTATGTCTGCACCGCTGTGTGGTCAGAAGCACAACGCACTTCATCTCTAGTCTGCCTTGTGAATAGCTCTTAGAGCTTGCATGGATGTGCCTGATACTGTGCAAACCTGACAGGCACACAGGTGCCTACATGTTCCAGATATGGTCCACCTGTGTATAAATCCTTAATCATTGTGTATTGCTGTGTGCTCAGTCTTGCCAGTCTGGTCTTAGGAGTATGTAGGATACAACACTTGGACCCATTCTTGAGTCCAGCAAACACTGGATAAGGTGAGGAGAGCATTCTCTTCAAAAACACCCTTTTCTCTATGGCTTTATTCTCCAGAATTCTTTCAACACACCATTCTTCTGGGGTTTTTTTTCAGTGCTTTGCTTTACTTCCAAAGGCTCCACAAAGTCCATCTGATTATGGACAACCTGCATCTCCAGGTGCCATTTCAAAAAGGAGGTCTGAACTCTACCTCCTCTCTTTAATTGTTTGAGCTAGAAGATGACATAAAAGCCTTCCTCTTGCTGAGCTGAGGCTACCTCACCTGGAAGAGCAAATTTTAACTTCTGCACAAGACCATCAGTCTGGTACATTTCACTATAATTACATTCATTTATACACTTACTATATTCACATGCCACATGCCCAATTTCTAACAAAGAAAGACTGCAAAGTTTGGAGTCCAATGTGTTTTATGGGTGTTTTTATCTTGCTGTTGCCAGACAACCTGCCTAAAAAGAATGCATATCTTTATGTGATGCACCATGTAACAAGGAATCCTTCCCTCAGGGAATAAATTACATGAACTATGAAAGACACAATCAAAAAATATACTTTTGTTGATAATGGAAGCAGTACGCATTAAGCTTACCTGCGTGGCAGTGAAAATGCTGTCAAGAATTTTCATGTATTTAACAGCAGAGAGAGATAACACAAACACTGAGGAAGCCAGCAATTATAGACAGATTAAAAGGAATAACATTCTATTTTTTGTGAAGTAATTGCATTTAATGCAACTGCTGGAATTCTTATGGTACACTGCACATGTCAAATTGACTTTTAAACATTCACAGATTAAAAAAACCTCTAGGCAACTGGCAATTTGGAATTTCTCAAACTGCCAAAAGACCTAGGAAGCCTGCAGCCTAGATGAACTTCCCCGATGAGCTGGCCTTTCTCGGCGTTTACATGACTTTACAGGTTCAGTTGATTGCTGCAGGAGCAGGCTGTGTGCTAGCATGTGCTCCTTGGACAGGCTGGCAGGTGGCTGCGTGGTTTGCACATTGTGTGCAACTTGGACGCAACACACATGCCAGAATCACTGCCTCTGCCCCTGCAAATCTAGGTAAATGATAAAATGTGCCCTGCAGATCCCAGTAAAGTTACTTAGCCAGTCACTGATTAGAGTGAGACCCTTGTAAAAATCTAACCTGTGATGTTCTGGAGAGCTTTAAGCACTTTATGTTTCTTTTCACAGTTGTTTATAAGGTCAGAGAACACATGAAGAATAACTAAGAAAAACAACATATTCAACCACCCGTACAGAAATAAACCAAAACTACTTAAGGAAAACACTACTCTGGGAAAAAAGCTAAAAGAAAAGGTACTCTTCATCTAAAGGGCAGTGCATTTAAACTGCAGAACAGCAATCTTTCAAAGCACAAACTTGCTAATAAAAAAATTGTATAAATGACCATTCAGAGTTTCTGGCTAATTATCCAGGAAATTCAGGTGTCAGCCGACTATTTACCTCAGATTGTTTAAAGAACATACATGTATGAATGCACGCACTTATATACCTTAAGTTTTTAAATAAAAAAAAAAAACCTACAGAAAGCACACACACAGCCAATCACTCTCTCTTTCCCCAAAACACAACCCCTGATACCAGAAACAAAGGCAAAAAACTCTCTAGGTGTAGCAGGCTAATCCAACCAGTAATGCAAGAACATTTTATATCATTCTGTCAGGGAAGCACAGTTGGTCTCATATGGGGCCTCACCTGATGCTTTGGAATGCAGCCAATTAGTGCATGTCAAGAGAAGGCTACATGAGACCAGGCAGAAGACCAGTGCTGGGGACAACATCATTCATGAGCACCTACTGGTGCTATCAGCATTCTGCACTGTTTGATGCTGTGAAAATTTAAAGTCATTAGACTATTAGAGTACCAGTGTATGGCAAGAACCTGGTACAGCAGTGCTTTGAAACACTTGGCTACATCCCCAGCCTGCTAGCCATCGTTAACCACCCCCTCCCCCAGTGCAGCCCAGCCAGGACCTTTTTTTGCAATTATGCATTTCAGAGCTTTCTGCAAAAATCAGACTTGAAGAGGAAAATGTATGTCTCTTGCTTTCACAGAGCTGTCTTTCAGGGCCATTCCCTCTCCTCATGGTCCTCTACAAACAACAGTGACTACAAATGGCCATTCCTCAATGAGAAGGCAGTTCTATGATTTGCACAGTGCTAAAAGCTGCAAAAGCCTCTTCTCTTAAAAAAAAGAGGACTTAACACACTCTAAATGCACTTCTTTTTTAGCCTAAAAATATGAACTTTATTTCTGTATTTGGGGTGCTGCACTTCAAAAGTCAATGTATTCAGTAATGCTGAAGGAACTGAGGTTGTAAGTTCCCAAGAGTCACAGATAAACTAAGTTTCAAAAACCAGCAAACAAGGGGCAAACTGACAAACTTTTCATTCTTCAGTCACAAGCAGGTACTCTGGCACTCTCTCAGAGAATGTTTAGGACCCGCTACTCATAAGAGAAAAATCCTGCTGGTTCTGGTTACCTTCCAACCATATAGCTCAAGGAGGGAAAGTAAGGTACCATACATCACAAGTATCAAGAAAAGAAAAATTAAAATGGAAGGAAAGTAAAGGATAGAAGCAGAATTTTAATGTGCTCCATTAGTCTTTCCTGCATATCACTCATTAAGTGGGTCCCTGATATAGGAGCAGGAAAAAAATTCAGCATCTATCTGCAAGTCAGTTAACACCACCTAAATCCAAGTCTAGCTGAGGCTATCCAGTTTACTGCTATTGATCGCTGGTCTACGTGTACATCATGTTCTCACCTTCTTTGCTATGTTTGTCACAATAGCTTATGCTCACAAATGAAAATGAAAGGAATCTTTTTGGTGGAAGTGCTCAGAAGATCTAGTTTCTCTACATTTTTTATACTTTTCCTACTCTCATAGAAGATCAGCCCAACACAGTAGGCCAAAAGGATGAAAACAAAACCCTACAGATTTGCATTTGTTTAGGAAGGTAATTTCAACCTTTTTTTATTTAAAGATGTTGAAGAAAAAAAGATGGTATGGCCATACAGTGTAAGGGAAAAGTCTTCCATCATGGCACTGAAAACAAAACAGTAACCCCCATTCTATCAGGGACATCTTTATTAGTTATGTATTCAGCAGTAGTGCTTCTTAAAAAGCAGACCATATCAGAACTTTTCTCTCTTCAAAATGTAGCAGCAATGAACAAAGCAAATAAAATGCCAACATGGAGAATAAATGGGTGGAAATGAATAATGAGACAGTATGGAAAACAATGGCAGGTCAACAGCTTTTGCATATGGTCATGAAGTGCTGGGTCCTGAGCTGTGGGCCCAGCGTTGGAGCTGACCTGTGGATGACTCACAACCTAGCAGAATGTTTTGTTTTTCTTATTAGCTTCAGGTTCCAGAGGCAGAACCTGGCCCATCTGTGGCTTTGCCCTCTCCCAGGTGGTCGTGGTTGGGGTGGTGGGTAAGGCCAAGACTACATCAACCAGGAGCCAATCAGCCAGAGGAGCTTCCTGTTGGGGCTGGTTGCATCTTGCTGAGCTCTCTTGGTGGTGTCCTTCCATGTGAAGGGCCACTGAGGGAGCCATTTCTGTCTGTTGTGTCCAGGTGATGCTGGCACCACAGCAGGCAGAAGGGGAGCTGGGCCCACAGGAACCTATGGCAGGACTGCCTGAAAGAAGAGTTCTGAGGGGATGTTGCCGAGTTCAGTGTTGGCCTGTGTGATCAGGCAACTGATGGCGGCATAAAATGATGAAGGCTGAACCGGCACAACTAGGTTCCTGGTTAATATAATCCTGGCCTCGCCCCCAACCACAACCACCTGGGTGAGGGTGGAGACACAGGTGGGCCAGGTTCTGCCTCTGGAACATGAAGCCAGTAGGAAAACCAAAACATTCTGCTAGGTTGTGACTTATCCACAGGTCAACTCCAACCCAGGGCCCACAGCTCAGGCCCCAGCACTCAACAACCAACTTCCAAATACCAGGATGAACCACAGTCTACGAGATTTTGTGGATCCACATATCCCACAGAAGAAGAGAGAGCTGTGCTGATGAAAATACCAAAAGAGGAATGAATTTGTACTCACCTGACTTCAGAAACACAACACAGAACATGAGACTTAATCTTGCAAAAAAGATAATCAGATTCAGCTAATGCACTTGTATCTAGAAATGGAGAGAGGTCTGTATGTCAAAAGGTAGGCTTAGACTTGGGCCATTAGTAAGTAGTACAGCAAATAGTGAGCCATTGCTTCTTTCCCTGGAGCTCTTCTATAGATCATGAGCTGTCCAAATTCTCATCCCACCCTACTTTTGTCTACAACTATTCTGATTTCACAGAATCACACCTTTTGGTGTAGAAGTTTTTCCTGATGTCCATCCTAAACCTCCCCTGGCATAACTTAACACCATTTCCTCCTGTTCTGCAAGGACATGCAGGTACAGAATATTGATGCAAGCACAGAATATTTATGTTTGTATCGGGTATTAGATGTATAATGGCAAGGAATCAGAGAAGTTGAAGAGCAGAAAGCCTTCTCCTGTGTTCAGAGACTGGTTTACAGCGTAGTGGCAGAGACCACCATGGATCTGAACAGTAAAACCAAAATTCTTCCTCTATTGAAGTTTTAAGTATTTTCATTTTTACTCCTTACTATGTAACTGGACTTGTGCTATTACAAAGCATATTTATTACAACTGCCATGTGAGTTTGCTGTGTATTTTGATACAATTCTCTACCAGATAAAGTAAAAAATCAACTACTTTGATCAGGATTAAACCATGAAATCACAGCTCACACATAATACTTAACCTAAATAAAGAATTCATGGGAAACAGGATCTTGCTATCGTAATATTTATTGGAAAGGTATACAGGAAGAAAAAATCCATACATGCTTCTCAGGAAAGCATAATTTCCCAATGGGTACTGCTCTATTCAACTAGAATCTAAACTAACACTGTAGATTCTAATAGCACTTGGCAAGATGCAGACACATCATTTTTTAACTTAGGTTTACATTTGAATTACCTGGAACTCAAATTTCCAATGTGACCTTTTCAGGGCTTTGTTTAGGAACAAAAAGAGTTCTCACTAGAGAGAGAAAATACCTTTTACAGAATAAGTTATATTGTTGAGGGTGGAGGCTAAAATAGAACAGTGCTGCTGCTAGCTTAGAATTAGAGAAAACAATGACTATGTATGTAAGATTTGTTACCTTCAGCTGACAAGGGAATATCATTTTTTTTACATTTAAAACCAAATTTCTGATCTTTTGTACTGTGCTTTCAGATACATATTTATTCCTCCTACACCTGAAGATTATGAAATGCAGGAAAGTGGTTTTTTTATTGCCTACAATAATGGACACATGAAAGATGTACATGCCAAATAGAATGCTTTTATTTGTGTGTTCAATTCTGCAAGGAGTTCCGAACCAAAGAATCAATGAAAGCCAAAGCATTTCCTACCTCTCAAAACAGAAGCTGGAGTGACCAGCTAGAATGACCATCTAAAATTCCAGCATATTAAGATTTCTGGCCACTAGACTTTTAATCCCCCACCCTGGTTTTCTTATAGAAGTGCAGAAAATCTGACTTGCAAAGTGTAATATCCTGTTCTGCTGTGTGACCACATCTATACTGGAGCTATAGACTGTTCTAGTTCCTCATTTCCTTTATCCTCTGGTAAGCTGCATAAACTGGCTTTTAAACTGCCTTTTCACTGCCAAGTTCAGAAATATACAACAGGAAATTTCAACATCGAAAAAAGTGGAAAGCAGAGGAAATCCAAACACAGCTTTGACCCTTTTTGTGGTATGCTCAAAGCCACAAGTGGGGAAAAATAGCCAAAACAGATATGGTATCTAATTGCTAAATATTTACTTAATGCAATCATCATTCATTGAGGAAGATGATGAAGAAGAGTTTAAATAGTTACTACAGGTTATAGTATTATTTGATATAGATGGGGATTAGCACTAATTTTGTGGAAGAAGACTGCTACGTCAGATAAAGATCAGTTTATGTTATTTGAACTGATCATGCCCTTAATTTTCCACAAAGGCACATTTCAAAATATACCATAGAATTAAACATCTCTTCCTCTGAGGTAGCCATTTGCCTTCTGTTCTTCTGCCCATTTTATTTCTGGATGCAGTGCCTGAGTGAGTGGTCCACCATTCAACATGTGTCGTTCTGATCTAAATGACAAAAGACAGGTTAATACAGTCTTTACAGTACCAGCAGATGCATGTCAAAAGGGCAAAAAAAATCACTATATTCAGATTCATCCCTTCTACCACTTGTGAGCCTGAAAGCTGCTCTGCATAATGTTGGAGCAAGTAGGAACTACAATGGAAGGAGATACTTCTCTTCTCTGGGCACCTGATGGACTCCAGTTGGAAATTCACACAGGCAGTAAAAACATTGACCTCAGAAAGAAGCTCAATGATACTTGAGGTTTTAAAAGGCCATTTTTCCAATCTCTGGAGGCCTTGCTTGGGAAGGGAAAATTGGAGTAGGAGTGCTATTCATAATACAAGGTACATAACATGGAAAAATTTGGAAAATGAAGGAGAGCTACCAGCATGTGCTCAGAGTGGCTGCAGAAATTAGTGAAAATGCCAATTAGTAGTGGATGCCTACAAAACATCACTTTTGTCCTGTTTAATGGATCTAATTTATATGAAGTGTATTCAAAACATCACTTAAGGTTATTACCACATCTCTGAAATCATTTCATTCAACTGAATAACTGAAACACTTTATGTACCTTTTATTAATGCATAAACATGATTAACTTGCACTTTACCTATCTGAAATATTATAACGTTAAAAGGAACATAAAAACAGAAAATTACTGGACATTTCCTGATTGTTGCTGAGTGAGATAGGCAGGTAGAATGAACCACGACCAACCTGTGACCCTTCCCTTCAATACTAATGCCTCTAATGAAATCTGATGTCAATCAGAAACCCTCATCAAAATGTCCTGATCATTTGCCATCAGTCCCTTAGGACAACATAACAATCTGAAAACTGAATAGGAAAGTGTTTTGTTAAAGATTGTTCCAGAAAAGTGGCTGCCTTTATTATTTATATTGCACTTATATGGCTAATGATGCATCTGCTTTTGGTTGACTACAGACAGATTAAATTTAGAACAAACATGAGGTACATACTGCTACGCAGTCAACTCCAGCTTTTGCTTTGGGACATGGTTTAGTAGTCATGGTAGTGTTGGGTTGACAGTTGGACTTGATGACCTTAGAGGTCTTTTCCAACCTTAACGATTTTATGATACAGAAGGAGAGAGGGAAAAAAATTGAAGAAGGAAAAAAATTCTTTCAAGCAATTTGAAAAAGAAAAGAAATCATGAAGTAAATTTTGGATTAGTATTGATAAGGCTGTGATATGGCTAAAAGCAGGTCTGCACTGTCCCATCTGGAGGGGCTGGAATTACACTGTCTCCATTTATATATGCTTTTAGCTGGCCCCTTCTCTGATTGCATGTAAATGATTCTTGACCTACTGTTGCTTCAACTCTTACATATTCTTCAGTACATGATATACTCACAACTATAAGCAAACTGCTCACCAGCAAGACCACATGGGTTTGTTATTTTGCCACATTGGTTCTTTTTTAATAATAACATAAATAAGTTTGAATGATGTATGCTCCTCTATGGCAGTAAAACTCTTCAGATAGGACACACTCAGATCCTTTCAAGTTGCTGAAAAGAAACTTTAGATTTGTTCTGATCACAGAATCATAGAATCATAGAATCACTATGGTTGGAAAGGGCCTCCAGGATCATAAAGTCCAACCTTCATCCCAACATCTCCCTAACCACTAGATCATAGCCTCAAGTGCTACATCCACTAATCTTTTAAACACCTCCAGGGATGGTGACTCCACCACCTCCCTGGGCAGTCTGTTCCAGTGCCCAGCCACTCTCTCAGGAAAGAATTTCTTCTTAATATCTAATCTAAACCTCTCCTGACGCAACTTGAGGCCATTTCCTCTCGTTCTATCATTACTAATTTGGGAGAAGAGGCCAACACCAGTCTCTCTACAACCTCCTCTTAGGTAGCTGTAGAGAGCAATAAGGTCTCCTCTCAGTCTCCTCTTCCGTAGACTAAACAAACCCAGTTCCCTCAGCCGCTCTTCATAGGGCATGTTCTCCAGACCTCTCACCAGCCTCGTTGCCCTTCTCTGTACCCGTTCCAGCACCTCAGTGTCCCTCCTGTACTGTGGTGCAGGATGGTGAAGACATCAATTGGTGTGCCAAGGGAAGCCAGGGGCTAAAGATAAAGCTTCCTGGGAAAGAAAGGAAAGCTGCTAATGTGTTAAAAACCATATGAACTCATTTAAAGACTTTTGTATAACCAAAATATTGATTTCACATCTGATGTTTTATTGGTTCTTAGCCCTTCTCTGCTCTAATACTTTGGGCAGTGCCAGACCAAGAGACTCTGTCATTCCAGGCTTGTTTCTGCAGAAAAACAGCATCAGCTGCTTTCAGGTTGAGTAACACTCCCACAGACTTGCCTTATTAAAAGAATATGACAAACATGGATATTTAATCTCAGGAGAGAGTTTATTGAATAGTACTTGTGTTTTAACAACTGCTGGCTCAGAAGGCACTGTGGGCTCCTGAATGCTAACAGCGCAAAGTAACCACCAGTCTGCAAATGAATTTTGAAGTGTAGTTGTCTCTAGACTGCTCCTGGATATCTGTGCCAGGAACCACTAAGTTGACAAATTCTGCTCCATGCTAACAGCAGATGGGACCAGTGTGCCTGGAAGGCTATGGCTGAACACCTTGTGGTGAGCTGAGAGGACGGAAGAGCAGACACAAAGGTTCAGTTTCCCCAATGTATACTGAGCTAGAACTACCCCTAATGCAAGCAGGGAGTAAGTAAACAACGCCTCTCTCATTGACACTGCTCATATGGTACTTCCTTGAACGAGTTAGAGACTCAGGGTAGTCCTATCTCAATCACTTAATTAGCATCTACAAGAAAAGCATAGAGAATAGCAGGTGCCTAAGCCTGGTTGTACTGCAAGGGAGACGTGGGGGTAACAAGCCTCCTGCCTGCTAACAGCA
>JAVSBS010025517.1:0-10652 GCA_033124195.1 Coracias cyanogaster
GGGACAGTGCAGCGGCCCGCGACGTGTCTGAGGAACAGTGAACTGGCCCCCTGTTTAAAAAGTTTGAGGACCCCTGATCTAGTCCTAGAAGAATATTTCCATTTTGTGTCCTATCAGAAAAGGGAACCAAATTTGGCAACCTTTGAGCCATGCTGATAATTTCTATCATTTCCCAGAATTTCTAACAACTGGGAATTCAGACCTGCTGAATAAGGAAGAATTAAAAGTCCTGTAAAGAAACACCATCCCTCCCTAGGCCATGGTAAACTGTACATTCCTGCAGGCTAGCTCAGTCCAGCAGGCTCACAACAAAGCCTGACTTCACTCTCTCTCTCTCTCCCAGATTTTCTGAAGAGAAAAAAAAAGAAATAAATTTCTTCCATTTGTGCTGCATGCTGATGTTTCCCACCACGTACTGGGTCTGGCTGGGATAGAGTTAACTTTCCTCATAACACCACACACGGTGCCATGTTTTAGATTTGTGACCGACAGAACAGTTTAGTTGTTGCTGAGCAGTGCCTGCACTGCATCAAGACCTTCTCTGTTTCCCACACTGCCCCTCAGCAGGTAGGCTAGGGGTGGGTGAGACACTGGGAGGGGACACAGGTGGGACAGCTGACACAGACTTACCAATTTCATACCATATAATGACTTGCTCAGCAATAAAAGCTGGGAAGAGGAACAAGGGAGTGGGGGTTTTGTCTTCCAGGGTAGCCATTGCTCAAAGACTGGCTGGGCTTCAGTCTTGCTTAGGGGAGATGATGAGCGGCCTTTGCATCATCTGGTTTTCTTTCATTCTTTCCTTCACTTACTTAAGTGCTCTTCTCTCAGCCCTCAAGTCTGCTCATTTTTGGTCTTCTTATGCTCTTCCCTGCCTCACTGGGGTGTGAGTGGGCAGTGAGCGGCTGTGTGAGTACTTAGCTACTGCCTGGAGTCAACCTACCACAAGGCAACAGCTCTGAGGAGAGGGCACCTTCCTTCTTGCAAAGGAGTGCACCTGTCTTGAAGCGCAGCAGTTCCAGTGACGCAGAAGTACACGTTAATAAGCTACGAAGAAAGCAACCAAGTATGAGCCACATAGGTTTGGGCAAAAGAAGGAAGAGTATTAAAAAAAAAAAAAAGTTTGTCAGATATGCACAGTGTGCTTCGAAGTTAACTACAATAAGAACATTAATTTCTTCTGACTGTTTCTGTCCCAAAACACAGACAAAACTGTGCACCCCCTCCCAGACTTTCTATTCTGCTGTGCAGACAGCACAGAGCACTTCACCATCACCCCCCGCCATCCCAGCACTGACATCATGTAACCTCTCCACCAAGACGGAAGAGCAGCCATTGTTCATTGTGGCTCCCTACAGAACAGGAACAGCTTGGCCATGGTCCAGCACTTTGTGTTTCAAGACCCGATGCTGCCACAACCCCCAGTTTGTGGATGCCAGCGAGGCAGATCCATCAGCCAGACTGGTAGGGCAGTCCTGCCTCCTTCGCTCATCATGCCTCTAAGGTAACCCTTCCATGTCAAAGCATGGAAGTACTACTGCTGTGCTCCTGCAGCCTATCCCATACACTCCCCCAAGCTTAGACAGAGATGTCTTTCTCCAAATCCAGCATCTTCAGCAGCAGTCTTAAATATATATTTATTTTATCCTTTATTTTTGGGCCTTTACTCCCTTTAAGTTCCTACTTGTAGCACAAACATGTCGAGGATGGCCGACGGGGCACTTTTACCCCAGGACTCTTTGTAGGCTTCTTTGCTCAAAACAGCTTTCTCTGCACTGGGGCGTGCAGAGTCCAGATTGCAGTACTTAAGGCCACCCCATAGTTCCCTGTGGCTTCATGTTTTGGTCCATCCAAGTGCTTCAACCACGGCATGGACCAAGGCATTCAGAGGATCTCCCTCCTTGCTGAGAAGCATCTCAGACACTGGGGAAAACATAGCAAGAGCGAACCCATTGTTGCTTGGTCCCAGTTGCAAATAGCAACAAAAGGTGGACAGAAAGTTATCGCCGTGTTTGCCATTATGGAACAGGCAAGTGAGAGAAGAGATCAGGAAAAGGAATAGACAAAGTCTGTTTTTTTTGCAAGAAATATGAATTGTTTCAGCAAAGCCTCCCCGTTGATATGGAATCTCCTTTAGGAACCTCCTGCAATACAAAAGGAGCCCTGCTTTTCTCCACAGCTATTGCTGCTGTTCCTGATAGCTCTAAGGAGTCAGAGCCAGAAGTAACAGAAATAAGGCATTCCCTTCACCTGCCACTTGTGCTCCAAGCACAGGGAAACGTTCTCAACACAGCAGCTATGGATTCATGGTGGCTACATTCCCACTGATTCCAGGGAGGGGATGTATGGAGGTTAGGGCTAGCAATGTTGAGTAAACACTTGCTATTAAGAAAGCTGCTTCTTCCCGTTGATGGGTCTTTTCTGATCAGCTTCTAACAACCTTCTAGGACTTCTTGGCCTCAAGTAGCATTAAACTCAATACAAGTAAGACGGGGGACTAGCTCAATCTGTCACACTAATCAAAGCCCTGTTTTGCCCTCTGCAGCCTGTTCTCTAAGGCTAACAAATTTAAGCAGTCATGTTTGTGCCTCCACCCTCCTGCCTTGCCTCTTCCTTTCAACTTTGTAATTCAATTCCAACCCTATTTGGCAAAAGTGAGCTTTTTCAAATATATTACATTTCTAAACATTTCTTGAAAAAATACAGGACCAAGAGACATTAACAAACACCCAGAGGGGGGTGATGTGACTGGCTTCTAAAACCTGCCAGATTGCATGTAGGTTAGGAGAAGCTGCAAACAACCCAGACTCAGGAAGACTGTCAGATCATGGTTTCCCCACAACCTAAAGACAGGCAGGACACTTCTCTAGACTATACATTAATGGAACTACTTAAAATAAACTAGGTGTGCGAGCCCTAGGTTGTCTGCAGCCCAGCAATGTGGTTTACAATGCTTCTGAGCAGCCTACATACAGAAATAAAGCAAAAGTACATCACGTTTAAAATAATAAAATCCAACTGTGGACCTCATGTTGTGATAACTTTCAGCAGCAAGAGTGGTCCTCCTTGTGAGGTTCAAGGAATCCACAGCAGTAGATGCCTTGCACACCTTTCTTAGAGGGCTGAACTCGCTCATCAGCACCAAGTTGGTCAGTTCACCACAGAACTCTGCTACATTGCGTATTCCTTACCGGGAAAGGAGACTTGCATCTAACAGCACTTGAGTTGCCTGTTCATGCAGGTCACTGTGACTAAGTAGGCACCTCAAGTCTGGTCATGTCACTTTTAGCTTGCTTGCCTGGTCAAGTGAAAAATCTCAATTCTCCAATTTTCTGAAAAAAAAACAAACAAAACAAACCCCAAAGTATTACAACATATTCTGTCCAGGCATGGAAATGAGAACACATCTTGGCTTCATTTGCTCCCAAGTCCAATGTTTCCAAGCTTTCAGTGCTGTATTCCACTGTACTCCATCAAAAGTGGCTCTTCTAGAGAGGCAGCAGCTGTTTCTCACCGGTGGTTCCCTGCAAACTTGATGCCTCCTTCTTCTACTGAGATGTGTAAGCCCAGATGGGAGCAGAGAGCACCAACATGCAAACCCTCATTTGCCTTCTCAAAGACTCATATCAGACCAGACCAAACTCGAAATTACCCCAGAATTTCAGTCTTAAGCACCAGCAGACTCTGTTTTAAAACCCACGGTTCATGTCTTTCAAATCAGCCAGAAGGCCAGTCACTGGCTTCAAACACAGAGGGCAACAGCTACCTCAGCTGTTGTTTCTGGAAGACGCTATTTAGAAATACAGGAACTGCACGAGGAGCCTCTGAAGCAAAAGCTAGAAACAGTACAAGGAAAGTAGCAAATCAGTACAGCCTGTCACTCAGGCCTAGTGGGAGGCATGCCACGTACTCACTGATCATTTGTATCGGTACCAAGCATTTGCCCTTTCTCCGATTTGCTCCTTTTATGAAGGAGCTCAGGTTGTGAAGTAGCCTAAGAAGCCACATAAATTTATATCTGTAGTATCCAAACATTCAAGACTTCCTGAGGGATTTTTTTTTTTTAAACACACATTTTTGTGCTTCTCCAGAAGTATGCTTGTTCCAGTACCATTTATGTATTCTGCACTGAAGTCACTGGATTCAATGAAAAACAACCCTGGAAGTAACAGACGGCACCCACAGCTCCCATTTCTCCTCAATGACTGCTCTAAATGCTGGAACTGGGGTTGCAGCCTTGTGCACCACCTCTCCACAGATGCTTTGGCATCCAATGGCACAATCTACACGAGTAAAATATAAGCAGAAAAAGCACCTTTCCCTAAATGTAATTTGGAGCTGAAGTGTTAAAACCCCCTTGCTGGGAGCTGATTAACAGTTCTCAGCACAGAACTATGAAAGAAGTGGGCACCACCTTCACATACACCCAGCTGGGGTTTTGAGAACAGGGAGAGGCTGTGCTTTGAGAGTGCATCAGCAACGGCAGGTCACAGGCACACTTGGAGCACGCACACCATGGTGTACTTTCAGGCAACTGAATAGAGAGTAAATGCCCATATCAAGTACCTCAGAAAAGGCTTCAAACAAAAAGCAGACCTCAAGCTGCTCTGCTGTGAAAAGATGGAGGCAATGAGTAATACCTGAATTCTATGTCTGAGTCCAGAGAGGAAAATGCTCCCTGGCTCCCCATCTTTGCTGCATGGCAGCTTTCCACTGGAAGAAAATGTACGCACAAGAGCAGGGAAGAAACTGTTTTATCTCAAGGGGATCACTGCAGACCCACTCCAGGCGCACAAGAGGACATAGCAGCCCCAGTTCCAGGGAACTTTACCAGACAGACGGACTGGAGGAGACTTCAAGCCCTGCAGTCACCGGAAGGCTCTGGTGGGTGGAACGCTCAGACAAGGTGGCCCAAGTAGCACACTGCTCCCAGCGTCTTCTCTGGGTCTGGGCATCAAGGCATCATTGCAGGTAACTCCAACCTTTGACCGTCAACCTAAAGATACTTGAAAGCTAATAAAATATCAAGCTTTAATGAGATAAAGGCAAGTCACTTTGCTTGATGAGATTTAGGATTTTCAGTTTTGAGAGGCACTAAGCTAAAACACCTTTTAAAAACACTCTGCCAATCTTCTCTCCTAGGCATCCAGTCTTAGGTATTAAAAATAAAGGGTAACTACTAAAAATAAGAGAAATGGGATTGTTTGTTTGGAGCTTCTTTGTTAAGATTACAGGCATAGTTATCACAGTTGAAAGCATTTACTGGCAATTCAGTAAGTGCTTAAAATAGGACCATTTCCTCTGTCAGGGAGGCTGAAGTTAGAATCCACAGTTTAAAGAAAATCTTACAAAGAAAATCTTAAGACTCTTGCATCACTATCAACTACCTGAACTGGAATAAATGATGGTTTTGTCCAGACATCCCACAGCCCTTCTTATATGTCTGTTAAGAGACAAGCATTGAAATACCAATGTTATTAACCGTGAGCCAATCATTAACATTGTTATTTTCTAATTAATATAAAATAAATGCACAGATGTATAATTCCAGAGACGTGCCCACAGCGAAACCTTAAAACAAGTAAACAGAAGTTTCAATATTTTATTAAAATAGCATATTCAACCACTGTAACCAATAATACATTAACTTTATTCCCAGAGTATGCACAACACAGTAGTGATTCAAAATATCCTTATCCATGGTAATCAATGAAAATATCTCAAATTCAAGTGTACAACTAAAACTAAACCTTTGAAAAAATCTCTCCTTTAAAGAATACATAAAGCTCTCATACAGAATTCTTTTAAACTCCTCTATACTTAGATGTCAGCGTCTCCCATCTGACAATATCACTAGCTTTTTTCTTATGCATAGTAGAACATCTCTTATTTTATAGTACCCATTTTATAAATAAATTGGCATTTTCCATCCCGTTTGTGTTTATCTTCAGCTTCACAAAGAAACCAGTAAATAAAACTGTCAAGGACAGTCACAACAAAATGATCTCACAGCAAGATATAAAACTTGAAGATACTAAAAGATGCCTCTACTCTATTTTACATAAAAAGACAGATTTAAAAAGTGCAAGGCAAGATTTGCAGGGGAAGGGGAATATTTGTTTGTTATTTTTAGGCACATCCACTTCTTTAAAGCAAGCTTCAGAATGAAATTCCAGTTTGTTCTTCATGATACCTGTTTCAAAGTCTCTCTCAAAAAAAACAAGAAGGAAAAAAAAATTACATCCGTTGAATGTCAAGCAGGGAATTTCCTGTCCAACTAATAGTCTTCAGTTATGTCTTGTTCTTCCTTTTTTCATCCTTGCGGGTTTTGGTTTGGGAATATACTGATTGTTCGCCTGATATTCAAGTTCTTTACGGAAGTAATGAATTGCTTTATTCAAACCTTCTTCCAACGGGACCTGTTCCCAAAAGTGAGGAGAGAATCATATCACTCTAAGTTCACATCAGCTCTTTTCACAATGCTATCTTTTCTAATAGAGTTATCAAAAGACTGCTAGGAACTCTCATTCTTAGCCAATATAAGTATTAACAGCACCACATACTGGTTACATCTCTGCACTGCTAAGGCACGGTAGCTTTTACACACCCAATATACTTTCTGACGTAAGTCAAAAATCCCAACAGATTTTAATCTCATCAGATGGTTACGATGGGTCTGTTAGGTTTCAAAACACTTACATAATTCTTCTTTCAATTCATAACACACTGAGACATAAGCACACAGAAATTTAACCCCCTTCTGTTTATAATGATTAAAGATCCTCCTTTGCAGAATCCCACAGAATAGTATATACTACAGAAAGGTATAAAGGTGGTGGGATATTTTTTTTTAGTTTTTATTTCTTCAGTGCCCCACTGATAATACAGAAAAGGGGATACAAGCTATCATCAAGTATCTCACCTGACATTCTTAAATCCTGTACAAATAATTGTAATTCTTCCTATTCTGTGTTTGTATTTCAACACCACAACGTGTAGACAGGAACAGAAATACTACCTACGTTTCTCAGGAGCCATATGCTCTGATGTGCTTGCCTATCAACAACACAGGAGGATGAAATAGCAGCACAAAATCTACTTGCCCGGATGTATCAACACTGTACTGCTACTGCAGAGTAAGTTTTGGTACTGACTGTGCCAAATACAGTGGGTCAGAAGTGTAAAAATGAACTGTTTTAAACCTTTTGTGATTGTAACACTTGTCACTGTCCTTGTGCTTTCAGGCACTGGCTATTAATATCTGGTGCCCTGGCAAATCCTTTCAGAAGTGTTTAGAACTAACCTTTCTCTATTAATAGGTTTACATTTACTAGATAAATTCCATGTTTCCTGGGAAGAATTTTGTTTGCTAATCTATAAAGGCCTACCAATGACTGTGGGATAAGAGCTGGCTAAGAAAGTCTGGCGTTACGTAGACCTTCCCTCCCCAAACCAACCAGCTCTTACCAGCAGCTATGCCTGGTTATACATTTGCAGTTATCTCCACCAAAAAGGCTGAGAAATATAAAAACAGTAACCACAGACATTTTGCATTTCTTGTGTGTTAGCTGTGTGGAACAACCACAATCTTGACATCAGCTCAGATGGCTGGTAACTAAGATTTAGATGTGGACAGGCATTATTGTGGGTGGTGAGGTGTTAGACTAACCCTGAGCACATTTCAAGCTTATCAACACACAGAACAAACTCTGAACATCTCTATGCCTGACACCTGTGGTCCATAATAAGGGCTTCTTATTCTGGTTTACTTCAGTTCACCAGAATTAAAAAAAAAAACAAAAAAAACCACAAACACAATCAAAATGTGTCATCTCTTTCTGGCTAGCTTCTGTTTTGCCTGAGTTTCACTTATTTCCCTCCAAACTCTAAAAAACAGAACACTTTTCTGGTGCTCAGATTTAGAATCACAGAATGGTTTGGGTTGGAGGGGACCTTAAAAATCATCTAGTTTCAACTCCCCTGCCATGGGCAGGGACACTTCCCACTAGACCAGGTTGCTCAAGGCCCCATCCAACCTGGTTGTGAACACTTCCAGTGCTGGGACATCCACAACCTCCCTGGGCAACCTGTTCTCGTGACTCATCAACCTCAGAGTGAAAATGTCTTCCTTATATCTAATCTAAATCTCCCCTTCTCCAGTTTAAAGCCATTACCCCTCATCCTATCGCTACAAGCCCTTGTAAAAAGTCTCTTCCCAGATTTCTTGTAGGCCCCCTTCAGATACTGGAAGGCTGCAATGAAGTCTCCCCGGAGTCTTCTCCAGGCCGAACAACCCCAACACTCTTAGCCTGTCCTCATAGGAGAGAAGCTTCCTATTCATTTCTACATGGTCCCTGGAGATTTCTCCCTATTAATCCAAAAAAACTTTATGGTTACAATGATGTTACAGATTATCTTAAAAATTGTCTTACTCCAAAGATTTTCTGCAAATGTTTTTTAAAAACCTATTTTTCCCTTCCATAATGCAGGTTACCACAGCCAAACAGGAATGAGCAATGCAGCAACAGCAAACTCATTAGCTCCCATAACTACGTACCACAGATGTCAAAGGATTCATCGGACTTACAGGGAGGTAGATACTTCATGATATGCATGTGAAAAAGTTAAAATGCCTATCCTGAAAAAGTTTTTTTCTATTTAATTCTATTACAAACGCTAATATGCTCTTCTGCCTGGCATAGGCCATAGAGCCTTACCCAGAAGTTTTTGAATTGTGAGCTAGGGCAACATAGGAGAGACAGCCTTTTAAACAACCGTCCTGGAGATTGTGTTAAGCAGATATTCTGATTAAAGAAATGTATCGTTACCAAGTGGCTCTCCCCCATTTCACTCTGCCTCTCTGTGCTTTTGCACACAATGGTAGCTTAGCTGTACGTACCACAGGTTCCCAGCCAAGCAATAACTTGGCTTTTCTGATGTCAGGTTTTCGTTTCTGAGGGTCATCCTGTGCTTCTGAGAGAAACTGGATTTCACTCCCACTGCCTGTTAAACAAGAGACTGCATTATAATCTGCAATTCAGTATGCTTTGCATTTACATCTTTCCTGCCTATTAGAGCATCGAGTCTTTCTGCAGCTTTCTGCTTTGTAATTCTACTATAGAAATGCTTTCCACAGACACAGCTACACTGCGTGCAACAGCTGGGTGAGCCGGCTGTCCCACAGCAACGTGAATTCACAAAGCATTTCACAAAGCTTTCAGCGTGGATTCACAAAAAAAAAAAGTTATGCTTGACAAGTCTAATAACCTTCTATGATGAAATGACTGCCTCAGCAGCCAAGGGCAGAGCAGTGGATATCATCTCCCTTGTCTTCAGTGAGGCTTGACACTGTCACCTGTAACATCCTTACTGAGGGCTGGGTGAGTGAGCGGTGAGGTGCATTGAAAACTGGCTGCATGGCCGGGCCCAGAGGGTGGTGATCAGTGACATGAAGTCCAGTTGGAAGCTGGGAACTAGTCGTGTACCCCAGGGGTCAATACTGAGTTGCTGATATGCCAGAAGGCTGTGCTGCCATCCAGAGGGACCTTGAGAAAGGAGGCTGGAGAAAAAGGGCTGATAGGAACTTCATTAAGTTCAACAAGGAGAAGTGCAAAGTCCTGCACCTGAGGAGGAACAACCCCAAGGCATCAGTATATGCTGGGGGCCAACCAGCTGGAAAGCAGCTTTGCAGGAAAAGGACCTGGAGGTCCACAGTGTTTTCTTCCCAGTCACATACAAAGAAGGTGCTGACAGCCCTTGCTAGAGTTACTGGTAGATCAATGAAAAGTAGAGGAAGACTGTCACCACAGCATGAGGGTTTTAATGGAAGCTGAAGGGGAACTAACTGACAGTCTGCATAACTGTGAAGAACTGCCTAGCTGAAGTATCTGTATTTCACCAAAGCTGTCAGGCAAGACTTTTTCTTTCATGTGTTTTACATTTCATTTATGATTGTCCTTGTGCCAAAACAAAGCTAAAATAAATGCATAAACATTATACAAAGTCATGAGCATAGATTGCACAGATACACAGAAGGAATGTATTCATTCAGCTGTTCATGGAGTATTTTACACACAATTGAGAGGATTTGGATTATCTTATTAATATTTAATTATACGATCAGGATAATTAAATGCCTTTGATAAAGTTATTAAGAAATCCAAACACCAATTAAATTATCCATCTATTACAGACACTAATCAAGTAATAATCATCTAATAACAATAAGTACTTCATAAGCTTTACTAAGAACTACTTATCATACTCACCAACAAGTTTTTTAATTAACTGGGCAAATTCCAGGATAGTGTGCTCTTCTGGGTTTCCCTAGAAATAGGAGAGATATTCATTACAATAACAATTGGACACCTTACAACGTGCAAGTTTTCTGGCATGAGACAGTTCTGACGAGGTCACGTTAAACTCTTGAAAGAACTAAACATTACGCCTTATTACCTACTTTGATGAGAAAATTTAACTTAGGTAAGCTTCATACTCATCAGAAAAGTTGCCCTCCATTACATTTGCCTCAGTAATTCAATATATGTAGGGGAGTGTCCAAAAAAAAAAAAGAAAGTCTGTAAAGAATGGGAAAATTCACCTCCATCACAGAAAAGGCATATGCCCACACAATCACATCATCAGTCGGAAAA
>JAVSBS010025518.1:16409-30976 GCA_033124195.1 Coracias cyanogaster
GAGTCTCCTTCTCTGCAGAGATTCCAAACCTGCCTGGACACGATCCTGGGCCCCCTGCTCTGGGTGACCTGCTGGAGCAGGGGGTCGGACGAGATGATCTCCAGAGGTCCCTTCCAACCCCACCACGCTGGGATCCTGTGAAATCCACACCACTGTGCTTGCAATTTAAGTGCCTCGCACACCCACTGCCACAACTGGCATCTGACTTTTTAAACGTCTCAAGCCTGGAGGTGCTTTGAAAAAAGGCAACAGAAGGAACTTGTCACAGTTTGCACCAGGAAAACCATTGGTGGTGTCTTCAAAAAGGTGTAAGTCAAAAGCCTCTTTCTTGCTCCATCATTAACAACTCCACAGACCACGGTGGGGCTGGGAGAAGCCGCAATTTATTTCTTTCTTTTTTTTTTTCTCCAGCAGTGCAGAAGCCAGAGAGAAGACAGTTCAGCCTTCGGTCACTCTTCATTCCACGGGGTGGGTCTGTGAATCTGGCAAGTATTTTGGTTTGTAAACCAGCCAAATTTGTTATGGAATTCAACCTGGAAACGCTTTGTGCCGCTTCCGCATCCCTTTTCAGGCTGTGATTTACAGCAAGCACAGCAGCACGCTGCCAGCATCTGGTATTTGTGCTCCCCGCGACTGCACTTCCCATCTACAAAGAGCCCGTAGGAAACAGCTTCTTTTAGAGAAGCTACAGCTGACCACATGAAGGCTCCTCTTCACAATATGAAATCAAGAAGCATGCTCAATACACCATCCGTAAATACTCAGTAGTTACCACAACCACTTGCAATTTTGCTAGAAAAGGCACTTTTGTTCTGCTGCACATCACACCTCTTAACTCCTGCTCTCAGAAGCGCAACCTGGTCTCAGTCTGGTTCTTCCACTGCAGGCAGACAGGCAGCAAGTCAAAAGCAGCATCTGCAGTTGAGTTTAACATCCATTTCCTACCAGTTCAGCTCGTAAGGATTCGATCTGTGGGTTTTGGGTTGGTTTTTTTAGGTAGACCCACGTGCTTTCAGAGCTTGCTCGTTACTATCAGTAGCCAGAGGTCCCCCCATCAAAAAGCTTTTCCAAACGCACCTCAGGACTGTTAGACAAGCTCAGTTCCTACTCGTGGTAGGTCTCTCATGTGAGTTTTTAGGCATCTTTTAATCAACTGTAGAAACCTGGTATTTTGTAGAGCATCAGGCATCAACTGCTGAGCCTCCGCCTGGGCTGGGGGCGTAAGGAAGTGGACGGATTGTGAGTTAAGGGGAATGTCTCAGACATCCGGGAACACCAAAAGCACATATCAACTTGTGGTATCACCGTAAGCACATATGAACTTGTGGTATTGCAGATATCTTTACAAAAACCCAACTGTTTCCCACAGAAATCTTTCTAACGAAATGCCCGGTTTAAACTGCTGCTTGTTCATAATATCACTAATAAAGAAGAAAAAGATTGAAAAGAAACAACGTGACTGGTAGTGGCTTCTAACAACAAATAACCCAGTAATCGTAATCCTTGACTTGAAAACGTTTCCATTAAAAAAAATAAACGCGCCCATATACACGTACACTTAAAACTATCTATAAAATGGTTGTTAATCTGCATTTATATGTGCAGGAGACCAAACGAACTTCTTTAAAAAGACCCTGTGTAACATAAAATACTGGTTACTTCACCGGACCTCTTCAAGGGACAGCTTCAGAGCTGTTTCTTACACGCTGAAAAGCGAATAAACTAAAGCTGAGCCGTACCTGTATCAGGCACTTGCTGACATCACTGGCGCAAAGAGCCTTGTTGCAGCCTGACGACGGCTGGACCCACAGCAGGAACAGCAGGATCGTGACCGTGGGCGCTGCGACGTACGGCGACCTCATGGTTCCTGCAAGCGAGCGACTCTCACAAGGGCTTCGACCCCCACTGAAAGGAAAAATAGCGACTGAAGAGGCTATCGGAGAACAAGTAAAATCCTACTTCCCTTCTCCTTTGCAATTCTTTCAACAAAGATATTAAAAAAATTTAAAAAGATCAAATTGGAGCGCTTAATAACAAACCCAACCCCTTCTTCCCCATCCAACTTATTTGAAGCTTTCTACTATTTGCAACTTTGGATTAACACTGCAACAAACTTGAGGTGAACAATCTTGAGTTCGCAATATCAAACGCGACACCCTATAAGCAGCAACGCCAAAAAAGATAAAAGCCTCAGAAGAGGAAACCCCCCAAGGAAGACTTAATTCTGTAAATGCATAAAGTCGACAGAGAGGTTCCGTGGAGTATCTCCTCGGGCTGAAGGCACGCACAGGCGTCTGGGACCAGAGCTACACAACAACCTCCCACCACGCGTAAGCTTCAGTTGTTGTATCACCTTTAACACAGACGGTCGTTCTCATATGGAAAGTTGGAAGTCACTCAGGCTTTCAATTCAATGGCAAAGTCGTCAACTTCTTTTAAAAACCCAGACACCAACTTTTTTTTTAAAAAAACAAGGCAGAGGAAACTTTGAAGGACCTAACTTTGAAGAGCCCACGCAATGGACTGAAGTCAACCGGAGCCAAGCACCTGCTACTTCAAACAGAGAGGAGAGCTGGGCTTGTTCAAAGCATTCCACCTTTCTCCCTCGGTGAGAGCCCAGCTTCTTGCAGGTGGTTCTTTGTTACAATCAGCAGCGTGCCAGGGAGTTCCTCCCGGTGAGCTCTTGCTTGTGCCGTGCACGTGAACCCCGTCAAGAAGACCCGACTGCACCAGGCACTGGACCAATATATAATGAAAGGCAGCCCATGTTTGGGCACGCTCACAGGGAGCCCATATTGTTCTCGTAAGAGGGAAAAAAATGCTAATGGCACGCTGGGTTTCTTTCTTTCCGTATCTAGAAATGTTTTTCTGCTTTAGGAACACAAAAAAACCACTGCTCAATTAGCAATTTCCAAACATAAAAAAGTAGAAGAACAAGCCAACATGAAAATAAGGCACGATCCGGACAGGCAGAGCCTGCGTCCGGTTCGTCTTTTCTTACAGTGGTTACTGAACACTCCTGAACCTTGCTGTGCTGGGCGCATCGCCACCCAAACCCGGGCAGGGTTGGGAGGGACCCGGGGGTGCCCATGGAGGAGGACATCTTGCTCCTCAGAAGGGGCTCACATAGAGGGAGAACATCTTCTTCAAGAGGGGCTCACGTGGAGAAATCTCCTTCAAGAGGGGCTCACAGGGAGGGAGAACATCTTCCCCTTCTACAGGAGCTCACATGGAGAAATCTTCAAGAGGGGCTCACATGGAGGGAGAATATCTTCAAGAGGGGCTCACGTGCAGAAATCTTCTCCTTCAAGTGGGGCTCACGTGGAGAAATCTCCTTCAAGAGGGGCTCACATGGAGGAAGAGCATCTTCTTCAAGAGGGGCTCACGTGGAGAAATCTTCTCCTTCAAGAGGTGCTCACGTGGAGAACACGTTCCTCCTCAGAAGGAGCTCATGTGGAGAACCTCATCCCGGTCGAGGGGCTCATATGGAGAACAGGTCCCCCTCAGGAGGGGCTCACAGGCAGGAGAAGCTCTTGCCCCTCGGGAGGGGGTCACCGCTCACTCTTCCCACAGCCCCGAGCAGGGCGGTTTCTCCTCCCGCCGGGCCGGTGGGAGCTCCCGGTGCCGCACGCCGGCGGGCCGGGCGCGGCGGCCGAGGCGAGCGCGGTGCCGGGCTGCCATGAGCGATGTCTGGCTCCAGAGGAGCTTCCCCAGCGGGCCGCGCTCGGCCCTTCCACAAACACTCCCCGGAGAAGCGGAGCGATGGACGCCGCTCCACCGGCCGGGATGCGCGGCTGCCCGCCGGCTCCCCCCCGCTTCACCGACCCGCCGTCCCCTCGACCCCTGCCCGGCGGCACCGGCTGCCCCGGCTCGGCATCGCTCTCCCTCAGCGCCGGGGCGGGAAAAGAGCCAAGAAGCCCCTCCGGCCCATCAAGCCGCGCTCGGCTCCCGCTCCTCGGGCTCGGCTCCCGGGAGGCCCCGGCCCCAAAGATGGCAGTGCCCGGGGCCCGCTGACAGCCTCGCCGAGGCGGCCCGGGGCAGGCGAGGCCCTCCCGGCGGCGGGGGCCCGGCCTCCCCCTTCTCCTCCTCCGGCAGCGCGGCCGCAACGAAACTTTCCTTCCACACAGCAGCAGCCGCGGCCCCGCCGCCTCCTCCTCCTCCTCCTCCTCCTCCTCCTCCCCGGCCACCGGCTCCATCCCGCCGCCCCCGCTCCCTCACCGGACAGAGCCGCGGGCCGGGCACCCCCCGCTCCGCCGGCGGCTCTCGCTGCTCCCTCCGGAGACGGCGGCGGCAACCGCGCTCCTGGGCCCCGCTGCTCCCGCCGTCGCTCGGCCGCAGGCAGCGCGGAGGCGGCGGCGCGGCCTCGCATCGCCCCGCCTCGGGGCACCGTCAGGCGCCAGGACCCTCCGCCCCGGCGGGCGGCGGCTGCGCGGAGCGGGGCGGGCCCGGCGCTGGAGGGGCCGCGCCTGGGCGGGCAGGTGGCGAAGGGAGGCCCGCTGGGCTCCGGGAGGGCAGGGGACGAGGAGGGAGCGCGGGCTGGGGCACTGCCCCGCTCAGAAACACTGCGGGGAGGTGCCAGGAGGAACCGGCGTGGAAAGGGACCTCTCAAGGTCTTCTCGTGCAGTGAGCGGGACATCTGCGACTAGAGCAGTTTGCTCAGAGCCCCGGCCAACCTCACCTGCAATGGTGCCAGGGATGGGGCAGCCACCACCTCTCTGGGCAACCTGCGCCAGGCTCTCACCACCCTCGGCAGCAAAAATCTCTTCCTTCTCTCTATCTAAAGCTCCTTCTTTTAGTGTAAAACCATCACCCCTTGTCCTGTCACAACAGGCCCTGCTGAAAAGATTGTCCCCATCTTTCTTCCAGGCCTGCTTTAAGTACTGCAAAGCCGGTAAGAAGCCCTTGGGCTTCCCAGGAGATGGCAAGACCCTCGCCATGGACACTTGACCTTCTCCCTCCAGAGTCATTACTGTATTTCCTCTCGTCCTTCCTTCCCTCCTCTGAACTCCCACCACTTTGTGGAGGGAAATCCACAGCAGGGCGTCTGTAAACAACACAGGAGGTATCATCCCACAGAGTGAAATTAAGAAAAAAACCAAAATACTGGAGAAGTCAGGAGGTCATTGTCTAAGGGACTGGATCATTGGGATGGCCCCCTTTCTTTGAGCAACTAAAGTTTTACTAAGCAGTTTGCATTTCAAAAACAACCCAAAATCAACCCAAAATCAACCAAAAATCCGTTTCACAGATCCCAATAACAGGAAATCGTCTCTCCTTGCAAAACCTTAAGAAAACATCTGCCTTGAGATATTTTTATATGACAGGACACTGCCAACATATTTTTTAATGATGGCAAAAATCTCCAGTTGTCTCCTCCATCCCTAGTGTTTCTCACCTCCTTTTCTAACGCTCCTGTAACCATTCTTTTTTCTGTTCTTTCTGCAATACTCTTTAATTATTCATATCCCATATTTAAAAAAAAAATCTGTATTAGTTTCTCCCTCTTCCAGATATTTACATTACTTGTTTCTCTAAGTATCTGACAGAAGTAAACTCACACCCTCTTAGGACTTGTCAACACTTTATCCATTTTTTCCCTTGTCTTTTTAAGCAGGTAACACAGATTTCTGTATTATTTAAAGCTACTTGCAGGAGAGTATTTTCCTTTCAGAAGAATATCACATTTGCATTTTCCTCAGCGCATCTTCAATTCTGAGCGATGGCAGAAGATACTCCTTTATAAAAGCGTGAACAACTCCTCCCACAGGTACCTAACGAATTAAAAGCGGGGAAAAAAAGTTAGAGGGCAGGAACTGCACGTGAATTGTTTTTACTCTGCTCAAGTTACTTTTTTCCCCCAACGTGTCCAGGGGAAGGAATCTGCTGTCTGCGCAGGCTCTTGTTCCTCACCCGTGTGCTCCCCATCATGAGACATCACCTTGGGTGCTCCACAGGAGTAAACTGCTCTGTGGTCATTTCACCTCGTGATTAAAAATCAGTTCAAGCCAAGAACTTCAAATCTCTTTTCTGGGTCTCCTTCCTAAGCCCGGCTTCTTCCAGCAGTAATTTCACTGACATCAGATCCCAAGCGCTCTTCAATAATTGATGGACTGGAGGGTAACAAATCTTTTTCATGAATATCTGGAACCTCCCACTAATAAATAAGTAACTGGCTGCTCATTAACAGCACTAAGAATAAAAAAGCGTTAAAATTTCACAACACAGGAATTCATTTTTTTTGCTTTTTCATTGAGCCTCCTCCAGGAGTGATATATTCATGTAAGATTTGACGTATCAAGTGTTACCATCCTAAGAAATTCCAATGAAGAACATGACCAATAAAATTTATTAAACATTATATGTACAACTATTTTACATATCCTCCCATAGATTAATATTAAAATAGACAATATACAATTTAAGAATTTTCATTCAAAGGCATTTTGTTGGAAAAAAATAGGCTCTAGTACGAGACCACCATATAAGAGCAAAAGGGTTTGTTGGTTTTTTTTCCTTGCTTTACACAAAAATATTTTCAGTATCGTAAGTGGAAGTATGGCATTACAACAGCGGACTGCTATGAGAGATGATTTTGGTAAATATTACAATTGTTTCGGTCTCGGTTCTTGAAGTAAAGGAGTTAAGGGTTGTGTGAAGCATGCACTAGAGTTCGGGTTCAATTCTTTTACAGCGATGGTGATGAAACAAGCAGCTAAATCAAACATGCCATACGAAAACCAAAAAGAACGAACCGCCAACCAGGAACACGCTACACGTAATAAAAACAACAACTTTGGTCCAATAAAACATTAGACAAAACCGGTTTTACAGTTAAAAGATCTATTTTGTACAGGTCTGAACATTAATTACAAGACTATGTACATTTGCACAATATGTATAAAATAAATTATTTAAAAATGAAGACAATATTACATCTTTTTTTTTTTTTCCAAAAAGAAAATTGTACAGTCATTTACAAAATAGAATAAGATTAAGAGACTATTTTCCTCCGAGTCTTACATTTTCTTCCACAGGCTTTTCTGGTCGTTTTTTCTGTGGGAGTTGAGCTGTTACGGAAGTTTCGGAATACAAAGCTTTATAGCAGATTTTCAGTATCATTTGGGGTTTTTTTTGGTGGCTGTTTTAGCTGTTAACAGCTTCCAGCGCCGTTAACTCACCAGGTTTCGGCATCTTTTTCAGCAATCAAGCTACAGGCAATTTTTAAATACAGATAATGGCAGTTATTGGGAAACCGACTGTAAAATGAGCACCCATCTTCGGTGGGCAAACAGGAGCCCGGGGCACGCTTCTGATGAACACCCCAGTTAGTGAGGATGATAGTATTCCACAGAATTAGGCGCTCTGTCTGAAAAGAAAAATACCTTTGTAGTCACTCTAGCTGTCCGAGGGAAAGGGCGAGCCAGAAGATGCTTGTTGTCATATCGGCGTCAACTCAAAGTCGTCATTAACCTCAACAAGAGGAACATAAAACTCCTGGATTTCGTAAATGCTGATGGATTTGTAGGTGGCAGGATCGAGTTCTTGTAGTTTCAGCTGCCACTCCAGTCTCTGTACGGCGTTTAAAGCCGCGGCTTCGTGCTGCTGCCTCATCAAAAGGCACGTCTGGTTTGAAGTGGAGAAAGAAGTTATTTCAACAGCGGAAAAAATATCACAATGGGTTTCAAAATACAAAAAAAAAAGAAGTAGGAGGCTCCTTGGTGGCATGAAGTAAATTTCTCACTATTTATTTAGAAATTTGCAGGTTATTCCATTACACTGTGTAGCAAGGGTGGTGCCCAGCAACAGGACAAGGGGCAACGGGCACCAACTGGAACCCAGGAGGTTCCATCTGAGCAGGAGGAGAAACTTGTTTGGTGTGAGGGTGTCGGAGCTTAGCCCAGGCTGCCCAGAGAGGTTGTGGAGTCTCCTTCTCTGGAGAGATTCCAAACCTGCCTGCACACGATCCTGGGCCCCCTGCTCTGGGTGAGCTGCTGGAGCAGGGGACTGGATGAGATGGTCTCCAGAGGTCCCTTGCAACCCCCACCACGCTGAGATTCTGTGAAACCCAGACTGACCCGACTGTGTGTTGTACTGATCCAAATCCAGTCAGGGGGTGGCTGCAGCAGAACAGGGGCCACGCTTTTCCCTGTTCAGCTGAGACAGACCCAAGTGAAGCTTAGTCACAAAGGTTCTCTCTACCATGGGGAACTGAAAGCTCAAACATCCTAGTTTATCATTTTCTCATATGCTATCCTGAAAAATCTTTGCACTTCAGCTTTGTACTTGAAATCTAATCCTGTTATAACTCTCTTGCTATGCCACCGCATATTTTTCCCAGAAAGCCATTGCTCATCACCTTAATGGGTATTCATTTCTGTACACATCTTGTTGCAAAGGCAGATTTTCTTAGGCTGAACTACAGCTTTACTATACTCTGAAGAAAATACGACGGTAAAAAGCTATGCTATTACCTTTTCCATTAAAAAGTTATTATTGGTCTATGAGTTTGGGTGGGTTGCCTCCTCTCTCTGCTGTGGTTATGAGAAGTTTTGGCTGAGCAGGGCAGGGTTTCGTGGCTATAAGGTGTCACGTCGTTCCTGTCGGGTTTGTGTACTCTACTGAAAAGCAGGATTGAACAGAAGGATTCAGCGCTGCAAGAGCTTTCCGTGGGCAGAATTCCCACTGCTGAATTGTTTCCTTCGCAAAGAGTCTATATCAAAGGCAATAAAGTTTTAAATCAATAGCCGGAACGTATGCAGAGCTATAATCTTCCTGTAAATTTAGTAATCCCCTGTGACATTTACAGGGCAGGTTCTGCAAACTCAAAATTCCAGCACAGAATTAGCATTTCTCAGGTCTGAGAGATCCGCTGTGTCCACACAATGTGTGTCAAGCAAGGAGCAGCAAAGTCTCACAAGCTTGTGTTTGGTGGCGTTGGTATTTTATGCGTTAGCAACTCCATTTTCAAGATCTAGGTGGAAGAGGCAAAAAAAAAAAAGGCGGTTCCTAATTTTCCTTGTCTGCAAGTGTCGCCTGGCAGGACTTGGATTTTTCCTCTCCACCCTCCAGTGTAGAGCCTTGGAAAGCCCCGTGCGAGGCTGGCCTCTGCTTTTCCCCCAGTAACTGCACAGAATTTGTGCTGCGGAGCCGGACCCCAGCACCTGCTGGGCGCCTTTCAAGCTGCTTTAACTGGATCACAAGGTCCTGGCTGTAGAGAGATGTAGCAGAGATTAATCCCATCATCTAGACAGAAGTACAAGCCCTGAGCGGGGAGCAGCTCGTGTCGCCTCCGTTTGCACTCCAGCCGACATGGCAGGAGGAGCCCAGACGTTGCCATTCCCCCTCCCACCCTCGAGCCACTTTCTGGTGAGTAAGATCTGTGGGCCGATTGGACTTTATTTTACTACTTTTTTTTTTTTTCCTTCCCAAAGTCTGAAGATAAATATGCAAAACAAAACTTCATGCTTTGGCCAAAAAGGAAAACAACTTCGGCTCAGAAATGGCGTTTCTACGTTGGGTAAATATTATTTGTACTTGAAGTGCAGAAGTCAAGGGCTGGCATCGTTTAAAAAAATCAACATAAAATCCATCGGCAGAATAATGGAGCCGCATTTTCGGTTCCTTAAGAGAACCGGGGGGTGAGAAGGGCTCCTGCCCAGCTTCTCCCACTCACCGCTTGAAACATCCACGTTTTAAAAAACACTTTTGCAGCAGCAGTCTCCTTGGTGCCTTTCCAGCGCTGCTCTGTGCCGGCCAAACGTGGAGCAGGAGCCACCAGATCAGGGCCAGGACCCGGCAATTGATGGCACCACGCAACCAGAGCCGGCAGAAATTCTCTTTACTGTGAGCTTTTTAACTTCTTGTTGGCAGACTCTTACCAATGACAGCTCTTCCTCGCTCTCCTCTTTCTATCCCCTCCCAAGATTTAATACTGTTTTACCAGTTTAATTAAGGACGTGATTCTACAAATATTGACAAGCCAGCGTAGTGCTCGCTGTGGACCAGCCAGCCACAGATCCAGCACAAATCCCTTCACAAGCGTGTGTAAACCATGGCACCATTCGCATCGCTGCTTAAAAACGGTAGGTTTAAACCCTCTTGCTTTCCCCAGTCTTAAAAACTCAACCAAAAATCCGTTTGGGGAGAGATTTTGCATACCGGTCCTCAGCAGCAAAGTCCGACTTTCTTTTCATGTCATTAGAACAAAAGTTATTTAGTTTGGCCCTTTCCGTATCTTGCAGTGTTAACAGAAATAGATGCTTATTGCTTTAATAAAGGTTTTGATTTGGAAATTGTTTACCATTTAGTCTTCGTGCACTCTAATTGCTTTTGATCCTTCAGAATATACATAATGGAAAGCAGCTGAAAAACTGGAGTTTAAAAACGGGCTTTTGCACATTTGAAGTAAATTTCATCCTGCAATCAGTTGCAAAGATCTTAACTGCAGCTATCACGTATCCTAAATATGTAATTGCTGTGGAGCCTTTCCAGTCTATTGGTTACAGGGCACTAGAAAAAGGGGAAAGCGAGTGCAAATGTAGGCCCTGGTCTCTGCGAGTGCTTTCGGAGACACTCAAGACTGGTCTCCTGCCTAAAATCTTGTATATACTTTGTGTGTATATATATATATATACTTGTATATGTTTCTTCTAGGATGGAACCTCGAAGGAGCATGTGGAGGGACACCAGTGACTAACGTCATTTGCATGGAGGAGCTCACTGAATTAAACAGAAACTGCTCTGGTGAGTAAAATGATGACTTTGTGTCTGGGTTTTGGGATCGGACCCTTAGCAGAAGGGCAGCCGCCCCTCCCCAAGCCCCACGTGCTCCCCAGCTACCGAGGGAAGGACTCAGTGTTTTAAACGTGCCTCCGTCCATGCAGATCTGCCCTAAAAATCGGATGTTGCTCCTTTGATGCAGACCCAATGGGACCAGGTGCTCTGCTCTGCCTGAGCCCATGAAATTGCTACTTACAAACAAAGAAAGAAAAACTCAAAATACTCAATTTCGAGGGATTTTAGAAGCATCTTGGTCAAATGTAGTTGTGGCGCATATTGACTGGTCCATAGTCTGAAGGATCTACGAAGACCTCTCTGAAGTGAGATAGCTTCTCTGCTTGCTTGTAGTAATTTCTGCTTCCAAGTGAACCCCCTCCTATGGTCCTGGCCCTCTCTAGAGGGGCAGAGAGCACAGTGTGAGAATATTCAAAATTATTCAAAAACCTTTGAAAGCCTCAGGTTTCCTGCAACACACAGGCAAAGGAGATTCCACCTCAAGAATTGTTAAAGGTGTTTAACGTTCTCCATTAAAATCACAAAAGGGGAGTAATTCATTGTTGGCAGAGAAAGGCTTGCTTTCAACCCTTGCTTTAAAGGACTGCGTGAGATATTCCGGTACTAAATTAGTATCTTCCAGGAGTGTGAATGCAGTGCTAAGAACACACCATAAATCCTTCATACCGGGAGGCACGAAGCCAGCAAAGGCAAGGTCCCTCTGGCCCTCGAAGGAGAGTGGAGCGAGAAGCCACTGTAAGCCCAGAGGTTTGCAGAGGCTGCTGAGATCGATGCTTGCTGGTGGGCAGCTTGTATAAAGCCTGGAAACGCTCCTTCTGGATTTACTTTATTATAACGAAGACCAAATTTGGAGTCTCTCGTTCTTATGATTATACCCCGTGCTTCTTTCCGCCCCCTCGCAAGTTCTTTTTTTAAGGAATTTCCTAAATTCGGAAGATTACCTGCTCCACGACCGTGAAGCTGAAGTTTCTCTTCCCGCCCTTGGTTTGGTGGGACTTCTGGATGCCGAGCATCCCTGTCCGCCCTGCTCCACTCGGCACCCGAGGCCTCCGCGCTCACACCACGCGTGATGGGCGGCGAAGACGACAACAGTGATCTGTACTTAACATTAGGTGGCACAAAAGAGTTTCCTTTTCCTCACAGGAACACCGAAATATACGGGCAGTACCAAGCAGAGATTTTTCTTTTCTTTAAACGAAATTTCTCCTTCCCTATTTTTTCCAGCTTTCTCAAGTAGTCTCTGAAGTACTTCTGTTTATAAACTTCCTTGATTTCGCCTTTCATCGCGTCTCCTTTGTCTCTTACTTGCTTTAGGATAACACCTAACCCAGCCCTCGCTGTATTTGGAGCCAAAGGGCTCCAAACCAAGCTCACTTCAGTGAAACCTTCTGTCCATCCTCCACAGCAAGGCTGCCTCTAAGAGCTTTACCTCCCAGGACCCCGAATCTCAAGGGCCAGCGTGACCGCACAGGGTACGTTTTAACATGAAGCGTTTTCCTCCGCGTCCTTAGTTGGGGCTGTTCGCAAACCGCGGCCGTTTACTCCAGGTTTGGTACCCGCGCTACTTAGCGCACGTTAATTTTGTTTCTGGAGCTGGCTGAGAAATTTGATTTTGGAGGGGGGGGCTCTGTTTCCTTCTCCTGCCGTAATCCTTCCCGAAACAGTCGCAGGTTGTGGTCCAGCTGCGGGCGCGGGCCCCGTTGCCCCCCGCGACCGCGGCTTCTGCGCGGCGCTGCGGCTTGCAAAGATTTACCAAAAAAAAAAAAAAAAAAAAGAAATAAATCAGATTTACGGTTAGGAAGCAAAGCATCGCTCGCCGTCGACATCCCAAGTCCCTCTCGCCAACAGGTACAGGCCTGGGTGTTCGCTGGAAGCGGCGTGGGAAGGCGCCTGCCTACTCGCGCTCCTGAGTTATTAGGACTCCAAAAGGTAATTTTTAACCCTCCCCTAAACTATGCGCAGAAAGGTTGGTTAGCGCTTTCTCCAAGGTCCAGCTTCAGGAGGAGGGAAAGAAAAAAACAATAATAATAAATGAAAGGCCATTTCCGCGGTGATGGGGTGAAGTTTGCTGCGGTCCTGCCTCCCCCCCCAGCCCACCAACCCCAGCACCCACCCTCCTCCTCCTCCCTTCGCCCTGCTGCCGGGGCTGGAGCTTCCCCGTTTCACCCCATTAGATGTGATGAACTGTTATTGTTCCTCCCCAACACGCCACCTCCCGCCCGGGGGGAGCGGCCCGGGGCGCAGGAGCCCCGCTGAGAGATGGGGAAAGGGCGGAACAAAAGAAACTTCCTTCGTGCCCTCATTTTTGCTGCTTGGATCCGGGGAGACCCCCCCCCAGCCCGCTCTCCATCGGGCAGCCACGCACCGACACCTCCCGACACCGCGTCCTGCCCAGCGCGGACCCCCCCCCCGCCCCAAAACCCCGACATTCTCCCCCAAAAGCGCCTTTTCCGCCGCGGCTGGGACCCCCTCCAGCATCGCCCACCCCTTCCCCGGGAGGGAACCGGCCCTTCCCGGGGAGGGGGAGCCCCGGTACGGCGGGGAAGGGGGAGAAGCCCCCGCACCCCCCCGGCTCGTCAAGTGCATAAACAACGCGACGTGATCATTAAGCGGTTTTTTTTTTCTTTTTTTTTCCTTTTTTTTTTTTGTAAAAATGTTTATTTAAACCTTTTTAATTTTTTTTTTTTTTTTGCCTTTTACAACAATAAAATATTGCGTCGATATAAACCCCTTGACTAAAACTGGTCGACAACCAAACGTTACAGCGACTCGGGTTTCGTTATGATGATTTTTTTTTTCAAGACACCCATTTAGGCTTTTCTTTTTAATTTCTGAAACGTTTTGTTGGTTTTTTTCTTTTCTCTTTTTTTTTTTTCCTTTTCTTTCTTTTTTTTTTTCAAACATAATGCGGAATTTATTGAAAATAAATAATTGTTGGCAACTGCAATAGGCAATTTTGGATAAAATAGTTGAAAAAAGCAACCTTTAATGAAAATAGCGTTTATTATACATCAGTTACTAAATGAATAAACTAAATGATCTTTCTTTAAATTAATAACTTCCAAAAAACGTTTAATATACAAAACTGTACAGTTATAAAGTTGGCAGAAATAGGCAGGTCCTCAGTGTTGAGTGTAATTTTTTTTTTCTTTTTTTTTCTTTCTTTTTTTTTTTCTTTCTTTCTTTCTTTTTTTTTTTTTTTTTTTTTTAAGGGCTTACTGAAAAATACTTGAAAAATATAAATGTCGAAAGGAAAAAATCTGAACGCCGGGGAAGGAGAGGGGCTGTGCGGGGAGCCGCGGAACGGGGCCGCCCCGGGCCCGGGGGGTGTCCCTGGGTACGGGGATGGGGGGGGAACAACCCGGCACGGCACGGCCCGGTCCTGCCCGGCGGCCCCGAGCCAGCCCGGCCGCGGGGGCAGCGAGGGAACTTGGCCGTGCACAGACAGACAGACGGACAGACAGACGGATAGACATCCCCCCCCCACCCGCGGAGAGCGGGTGCGCGGGCGCTGCGCGCCCCGTCCTTGGGTACCACGCATCCCCGGAGGGGCTCAGCGCTTCCCTGCGCCGAGAAAAAAAATGGTTATGGTCCTAGCATTTGAGTGACTTTCTCTTTGTTTTGTTTTTCCTCCCTGTTCGGTATATATATATATTATATATATATATATATATATATATATATAAAAAAGCTTTTCAACAAATCCAGCATCTCCCTGTGACGCGGAAATAAGCTCAGCGTGAACCAAATGCGGGCGTTTTCTGTTCCCCTCC
>JAVSBS010025521.1:0-18886 GCA_033124195.1 Coracias cyanogaster
CGGCCCGCCGCCCGCCGGGCCGCCGCCGCCGCCGCCCGGGCTCGCCGCCTCCCCCAACGCCTCGGCCGGCCTCTACCTGCACGACCTGGGCGCCGCCGCCGCCGACTGCATCGACCCCTCCGTGGTCTTCCCCTACCCGCTCAGCGAGCGGGCCCCCCGGGCTGGGCCGCCCGGCGCCAGCCCCGCGTCCCTGCTGGGCGACGACACGCCGCCCAGCACCAGCAGCGACTCGGGTGAGTGGGGCCCACGCGTGGAGGGTTGGGGGCCGTGGGAAATGCCCAGAGCCCCAGGGGCTGTGCTGGGAGCGGGGCGCAGCCCTCCCTCCTCCTCCTCCTCACCCCTTCTTACCCTCCTCTCCACCCCTCCCCGCGTGGGGTTTGTTGGTTTTTTTTTTAATGCCACGTTAGCGAGGCTCGGAAAGGCTCCCAAACGAGTTTATTTCCTGGAAAACCAGCCCAGTTTTTCCTCCAGGAGGAGGAGGAGGAGGAAAGGAAGGAAAAAAAAAAAAACCACCCCAAAAAGGAGGGGAGGGAGAAAGTCTCCTAACGGGGTCAGAGCCGGCCTCCAGCGCGGTGTCCAGCGGCTCCCGGGGCCGCCCGTGGGCCGGGAAGGAGTTTGGTGCCGGGAGCCGCGGGGGGAACGCGCCGTCGGGGAGGTGCCAGTGAAAGTGACTGCCCAGGAGCCAGTGGGGCTGGGAAAGCTTTAGAAATGCCTCCTTAGGTGTTTGACAGCGTGTTCGGCGCCCCCTTAAATTTGGGTTGAAAGTTGAGTTGCTACTCCAAGTGCTACAGCCCTTCGTTTTTGGTTTTGTTGTGTTTGGGTGTGTTGGTTTTTTTTCCCCCCCTTTTTTCTTTCCCTCCCTTGGATTTTCCACGAATTAGCAGATCAAGAGGGATTCAGAAAATGTCTCTGAATACACATGTGTGTTAAGTAAGCTTTTCTTTTGAGGCGTGGCCAAAGCCTTCTAAATCCTTAATTAAGGGCAGCTTGAGTCTGGGAGCTTTATTGCGCTGTACTGCTGACAGCCGAGGTTAAACTTGCCTGCTATCTTTCATGCACTCCTTACGCAACAGCTTTTCAACTTTTGAAATCATCGAGCCAGGGTTTGGAGCACTATGTTCTATTGCACTTGAAGCGTTGTTTCCTTAAAGGAAAGGCTCTTGGGGAAAGTGGAGTTCTGGAGTATCAGCTGGGTTTAAGAAGGGCTTGTCAGCAGGTTCCTCGATGTGCAGCTCAGAGTAACCTTCCCTTATGGATACAGCAATCCTGAGAGTAATTGCACAGATCAGCCTATGAATCTTTTATCTCCTTTCCCCCTTGCAGAAGAAGAACAAGAAGAAGATGAGGAAATTGATGTCGTTACATTAGCTGAAGCAAACGAATCCGAATCCAGCACAGAGTCCAGCACAGACACATCAGAAGAGCACAGTAAGCCCCACCACAGTCCGCTGGTTCTCAAACGGTGTCATGTCAACATCCATCAGCACAATTATGCCGCCCCTCCCTCCACCAAGGTTGAATACCCAGCTGCAAAAAGGCTAAAGTTGGACAGTGGTAGAGTTCTCAAACAGATCAGCAACAACCGAAAATGCTCCAGTCCCCGCACGTCAGATTCGGAAGAGAACGACAAGAGGAGAACGCACAATGTCTTGGAGCGCCAGAGGAGAAATGAGCTGAAGCTGAGTTTCTTTGCCTTGCGTGACCAGATACCCGAGGTGGCCAACAATGAAAAGGCGCCCAAGGTTGTCATCCTGAAAAAAGCCACAGAGTACGTTCTTTCCATCCAGTCGGATGAACACAGACTGATTGCAGAGAAAGAGCAGTTGAGGCGGAGGAGAGAACAGTTGAAACACAAACTTGAGCAGCTAAGGAACTCTTGTGCGTAGGAACTCTTGGGCATTGCTTCAAATAACCCAAACTAGACTGAAACTATGATAAAATATTAATGTTTCTAATATCACTCATGAACAACACCAGTCCATTGAGTATGGAACTATTGCAACTGCATGCTGTGCGATTTTTAACTTGAGACTACACAACCTTGGCTGAATCTCACAAGGGTTTGGCCAGAACCTCAAAACTGCCTCATAATTGATACTTTGGGCATAAGGGATGATAGAACATTCTTCATGCTTGGGGATGAACTCTTCAACTTCTCTTTTTTTTTTTTTTTAATTTTGTATTTAAGGCATTTTTTCACATGAGAATCCCCAAAACAAGTCATCCCCAGATTGCTGTATATATTTACACATCTTATTGCAATGTAAATACCTTTAATAAAGCCTTTATAGAAAAGAATGTGCAACGTCAATACGCAACAGTTGTGGCAACTGGATTTATACTTGTCTTGAACTTCTGTGCCATAACATTTCACAGTTTTGTTTTCTTATTTAAGTACATTTTCTTTTAAAAATGATTTTTATTTTGTTTTTAGATAAATAAATATTTGCCCAAAATATAATTAGCTAAATCCTGTGTAAAGACTTTGCTTTTGTCTCCTGCTGTTGTCGTTAGATGCTTATTTCCATGACATCTCTCTCCCTGCAATCACAGCCATGACTAGATGAAAGTCAAAGGGGAGTTATGTGAGAGGAAGCGATGATAGTTTTGCAGCTTAGTAGGGAGTTGAATTTTGTCCTTCCTCCTTCTATTAATTCAAGTAGATAAAATTGTTGATCTAATGTGCTTTATTGGTTCAGTGTTGTCACCATTGCCTCCTTGAAGGTGGTGGTAGCGGTGTCTGTCTTGACCACGGCCATGGTCATCTGCCTACTGGAAGTAAAAGTTGAGGTGCTGTATTTTTACAACATTCACCCCAGAATATGGGCTCTGCCTTCCTTCCAAATGTGTATAATTACATTTTCAGGGCATGACCTTTATTCTGCCACATATTTTGACCCAGCTTACATATTCTGAGGGCTGCTTTGTAGTAGGCTCACCCTAATTGCTTCCTGTTTGATTTTGAACAGAAGTTAAATGGGATAAGAAAATAAACTAAGAGGGTGAGTGTTGAAGTGGTTAAAACAAGAGGGCGGTTTCCCTTTTTAAGTGCTGAAATCAGCAGAGCCAATCCTCCTGGTCAAACACCTTAGCACTTTATTAATGTGAATCGTTTCTTGAAATTTCAAGGAATACAAAGGTCAAGGACCCACAAAAGGGAGTGAAGGCAAAGAAGAGCTATTTCTCACCTGGGGAGTATGCTCAGACAGATTCCTAACATTTGCTAGACATATTAAATCATTTCCATTCATGAATTGTCTCAGGATCAGCTTTGGATGGGCCATAAAGTACTTACTTGATGCAGCTCCTAAGATCAGATTTGATCTTTTGCTTCCTTGCTTTCATCCACTTTGGTCAGAACTCAAGCAAGAAATCAATGAGCTCTTTGTAGGGGAAGAAGGTGCTTTTCAAAAGGTTGAACCTTGTACTTTTTTATTTTCATAATTCCCACTAAATACATATTCATTTGGCTTCTAACTATTTGAGGAACAGTGCTGCCAGATAACAACCAGTGTGAGCAACCAACTGGGACAGAGGGTTCAGGTTTTCTATCAATTTTGAGTTTGGAGCGGAAAGAAGAAGGATTGAGTGTAGGTGTATATGGGCTGGGGGGGAGGTAGCAGTTTAAGGATAGGGTAGTTGCCAAAGGTCCCTGCCTTGCAAATCCTAGGGCAGCTGTCCCAACAACTTGGCACATGGGGCTTCCCAAAGAAGATAAGAGTCTAAATCTCATTTGATGAAGTGTTTTAAGTTCTGGCTGAAGGTTTCTTGGAAAAAAAAGAAACCATTCTGTTTGAAAGAGAGGAGAAAGCAAGGCTTTTTTCTTCGATTTGTCTGTGTCACCCTCTTGTAATGGGGTTTGTGTAAGTGGTCTGCAGTTGATTTTTTTTCAGCATGTGATTCAGATGTTCACTTACAAGGAAAAAGAATGATGTGAAATGAAACCATTAATTGTTTCTGAACCACAAATCAGATATCTTCCAGCTCTGAATAATGGAAAAATTCTACCTTTTATTAGACAGGATAACTTATTTTAAAATAATATGTATTTCACTTGCCTTTTGGCATGCACCCTATTTTAGCTATTGCTTCGGAATAGAAGCAAGGTGTTGTTTAAGAACGTCTAACTGCATCTCCATCCTCTGAAACAAGTGAAGAGGCATAGATCCATCCACGAACTATAAAAAATGCCACTTTTGGGTCACGGTTTCATGTGTTAGCAAAACCTCCTCACTCCTTCCCATTAAAAGAGGTTAGACGACAGTGATTAATAGAACCTCTCCTTATTTGTCCGCTTCTTAAATCATTTGGAGAATAGTTTTGGGTTTTTCTTCTATCTGCAGAAGGTCCAAAGTCTTTTGATGAATAGAATACTTGCAGTTATTTAATTTCTTACTCTCATCTTTCAGCTGAGCATCAGTTCTGCTTGCAACTTTCCTATTGGAAGAGCACACCAGATCGTGAACATGATACCAAATTTCCACCCTAAAAGAGTATGATTTTATGGGATGACACTTCATATTTATGACTTTTCTTTTTTAACAATTTCAAAGCACCCAAATAACATTGCAAAAAGTAAATACATTTCAAACAGCACTGGTAAGAAACCTCTCCTGGTCATTAAAATGCTGCTACAATAAAGAGGAAGGTGGCTTCCACTTTTTGACTCAGCACGAGAGGTTAGGACGTTCAGAAGGCACAGATATCCCACAGGAGTTTCCAGACTGGATTCGGTTCGTAACACATTGTATATGGATAGTAAAGTGTTGTGTTTTGCTGCTGTTTTGGAGCAATAAAGGAGATAAGCTTATAAAAGAAGCCTCTCTTAGCCTTGAAGTAAAATGCAGTAAGTATTTACAGTGCTTGCCAAACAGCTGTACCAAAACAGTATTTGAAATACAAGGAGCATTTTTAAATTAATCTCTCTGCTCCTTTACTTTGACAGGAGATTTCAAGCTACTTCCAGAAAAAAAGTAGGCAAAATATAGCATCAAAGGAAACTAGAAACAAACCATCATGATGAAAATAAAATTGGCTTTATCATATAACCACAGTTTTCTCATTGACTAATACTGATTTTTAGGGTTCCAGCTTAATTTTTAATCTTGCATGTATGTTCTGTCTTTCCCGCCAACAAATTAGCTAAATTACTTCAACATATCAATACGAAATATGCTGGGGGAGCGCTGGGGTGTACAAAAGCACCCGAGTCTGCTTAATTCAGCTCCCATTGGAGTCTGTGGAAATTACATGTTTCTTCCAGGGAAGCAGATTTGTGCCAGTGGAGGATGCTCTTGAAAATTTTATCACTTCCTAAAAAGAAAGCACTTTACTTGCTCCTGCCATAACCACTCTTGCTCCTGTAGCACTTTGTAACCTTTGCAGGCAGTTGAGAGATGACAAACATTTAATCAGAGTTGTCTTAAAAGGAGAATTTCAGATAAGTGGAATAGAATTACTGTAAACTGGAAATGAGACAGTTACTTCAATTAAAATCTGAATTTATTCAAAACGGAAGGTAGAGGTGGTTGTTTCATCTACAGAGATGAACCATCTTCTAATACGTTGGATTTTTTAAAAATCTCTTTCTTATTTGATTGATCTGTGTTAGAGTCATCTGCCAATGAATTATCAGAAAAAGAAAACTGAACGATAGGGGATTCTAACACAAGCAGACAGCTTGGAAAGCAACTCATGACTTACTTCCCAGATTATGGATTTGCTATTTCTTCATTTTTAAATATCATCTGTGGGAGCCTCTGAAAAGAGGCTCTGCTGACTGAAAACTAACCCCTAACTTCCCCTTGAGGTTTCCACATTGATGAGGCCTAAACCTGTCTGAAAAAAAAAAAAATCAAGAAATGATATAGATGAGCTGCAGAAGCTGGGCTTTATTTCCAGTACAAAATATCTGACGTTCAGCAGGTTTTACCTACCTTCTTGCCATTTACTCATCTCAGGCATAGTTGTCTGTGGGGATAGCCAACAGCGAGAACGTTACCCAAGATACAGAATAACAGCTAGGGAGTCAAAGGGGTTTTTTTCTAATTCTACCATTCAGAGATTTAGAAGGGAGAGTGCAAGTGTTTAGAGTATCTTGCTGGTAGCAGTGGACTCAGTGGTGCAATGACCATCATGGAAGATGTGTGAGCACATGTGATCAAAGGCAAAGCCCTGCTTCTGCAGCCCTTTTGGCTTCGGACATCCTCCTGGATCACTGCAGGTTGCAGTTGCCCAGCAGCAATCCCATTTCCCATGCAGTAACCATGCATCCAGGTGGGAACAGGGTTGGGTGAGACACTGGCCAGGCAGTGACAGTATCACCTCTTCATTGATTATTGAATATATGACAAAGACCAAGCACCTTGTATCTTAAGTGTGTCCAGACTCTGTCTTCTTAGGAAATAAGTTAGTTTTTCTGGTAATAAAGAGTATGACCTCTGGTGCTGAGTATAAGTGCATATGAAAAGTATTATTTGCCACTTGCCAAAACTATTTAAAGGTCAGTAGTTACTGAGCAAACCTTGCTTCAAGTTTTCACATCTACGTTAAAAAAGGCACATCTACACGGGTGAGCTCGAAGCCATGAGACAAGAGGGAGAAACAGTTGGCTGAGAGTGGAGCTGCACGACTCTGGCTGACTTTGATGGCAAAGTATCTTATGCCCACAAGCACTGTTTCTAGCTTCCAGCTTGATATACGAATTGTGGAGGATTTCCTTGTTCTACAGAAGTCTGGGAGAAAGCAGCTAGGCAGGTTAGTTCCTGGCATTACATATTATGGTGATTACATTTTGTTCCTAAATTCACCCTTCATGTATGTCTCTCTACAGATCTTGCCATGGCTACTGTTCTGTTGAATGCATTTCCATTCAAGGCAAAACTTGTTTGCAACCATGTGTAATTTACATGGCAAGCTTCAGTGTCCCATTTATGTGGAATTATGTTTTCCCTATAGGATCAAAATGAAGAAAAAGAAGAAGAAACAAATGATTAGTGCTATGAATGAAGAGGTGTTACAATATAAGCTGCAAAAATGGAGCAATCTGACTGGATAACAAAGAGTGCCAAGCAGAGAGATTAGCACCACTTGGAACTAATTAACCCCATCAGCTTCCTTCATGCTAATTTATCCATGAAAGAGGACAAAAATAGCAGGAGAGAAAAAAAAATAAAATACAGGACTTGTGCTTTACATACAACTACTATGAGTAGGCAAACCCTCCAAAATTCTGCAGGCTAAGGTGCGAGCGTGTGTGATCAAAAGCAAAGCCCTGCTTCTGCAGCCCCGTGGCTTTGGACATCTTCCTGGATCACCGCAGGTTGCAGTTCCCCAGCAGCAATCCCCTTTCCCAGCACATTTTTCTTCCAGGTGCCACGTGTGTGCAAGGGGCTGCTCATAGGGATGCAGCTGCTGGAGTGAGAGCTTCTTTCCACTCCTTTTTCTGCCATTAATCTGCTCCGTGATGACAGCAGAACCAAAGCCTCTCAGTGCAGGTAGTTCCTGTGATCTGGTGCCCGGCTGAGTGTCTGACAAAGCCCTTTTTGGCTTGTGACCAAGGCCGTGCTGCAGATGTATTAGAGGAAAAGGGATTTTTTTATCATCTCTGCAACTGTGTAGATATAGCAAATGTGAACTGAAGGTTTGCGTGCTTCCCCACGATACGAAAATATCCCCATTCTCCCTTCCCTGCAGAAAAGTGGTGTCTGCAATACCCCAGCACTGGACAGACCCCACATTGCTCGGTTTCCAGATTTATTCAGTTGAATTTATGAAGTTTATTTAATTTTATTCAGCCTGATATGCTGTTCCCTAGAATTCTTTGCGTTTTCATTTGACTGCTCTACAATCGCTCCTTAAATAATTTGGGTTTATTCTTGTCATATGTGTCCCAAGAAAGAAAATCTTCTGTGTAATAACTGCTACCGGAACAAGGCTTTCCAACAAGAGTGATTTTGGGAAGCTAGTACTGAAGTATCTAAAAACAAGCAGAAATGTTAAAAATACAGTGCGGCTGCAGAATCAGACAGCAAAGATGACCTTTCCATTCCCAGTTTCTATCAGAGTTTTTTCATTATTCCACACTTGTAGGCTACGTGTTAAAATCAGGAAAAAAGGAGTAACCTGAACCTAAATTAAAAGGACATGACAAGGTATATTGCAAACATTATGCTATAATCCATGTTCCATGCACATACAAATTTCAGAGAGAATTCAAATGTGATCCGTTAGTTGCTGAGCATCTGAACACAGATACTTCAGCCTTGGCCTGGGCTGGGCTTTCAAGAGTAAACAGCATCACTATAGAACAGCTGCAACCCAGCTTTCACATATTGGACTTTTTATATTGTATAAATGTGATGGACAGGAGAGGAAAAGGGAGGTCTGGGGTTTTTTTTTACCTTTGTCAACCAAATATTTTTCATAGACGGAGATTTTACAACAAAATCAGACTCTAATAGTTCATCATGTGTTGGCTGCAGACATTGTGATTCGTAATGGATTCAGAGAAGAAAAGCTGTATTATTTTGATAAATTGCACTGTTTTATAATATTAATTTGATCGGCAAAATTCCTCTCATCTGGGGTAAAACAGATTTTTCTTTGGGCACAAGTAAAATCTTATTATGTGTTCTCATTATTGTTCATCATTATGGTAAAGAGTAAGATAATATTGTATTGTGCCTAGACTTCGACACTTTAAGGGAATGTAAAAGACTATATGAATATCTTATGAAATGATTGCAAAATAAAATTGACATCAAAGTGATTCAACTATGTAACATATTATTCCCTCTCTGTAAAATTGGATTCTTACAGAAAAACACTTTCCTTCTTTTGCGTTTGTGAAAGAGAGAAAAAAAAAGTGTCCCCTGCCCTTATGGAACAATATAGCATTTTCCCATGTTTTACAAGGGCAAAAGTATTCATCAGCACCTCTACTTTTATTAAAAATGTAATGTTTGGTGCTAGATTAAAATGAATCCACCCCTTTCCCATTCATTTCAGCATGCTGCCCTAAAAGTGAGATCTGAGTGTGACACCCAGAATAGTGAACACAAACTGCAAAAGCATTAACAGAGGCCAAAATAATCACTAGATATTTATGACCTGCTTAGCAGCTGGAGCAAAACACCTGGGCAGTGAGACGGCTGCCACAGAGGTTGTGCAGCTGCACCACATTGCCTGGACATGGGAGTTCCCCCATCCCTCTAACTCCAAGCCCCTTTTTCTTGAAATCAGTGGCCAAATTCCCATTTATGTCATACACTCCTGTTCAGGAATGTTACATGCCATTAGATTTTACACTCAGTTGATGTTTCCATGAGATTCCTCTGTAAATGCGCCTGTTGCTGGTCCTTGAGGAGCTTTCTCGGAGCAACAGTAAATACCACTGACGAGAGCCAGCTCCTGGAACAGACACACTGCGTTCACACGATGCAAAGTGCTGATCCGGTGTGAACTCACTTTACCATTTCAAATCTGTTTAAAACACCTTGAAGAGAAAGCTTTGTCCTGCCAAGCATTATGGCAAAACTGGTACCCTACAACAGCCGCTCTGAAGTCATCATGAACACCCCATAGTGTGCAGATCAGTGATGACGTTGATACAAATCATATTTATCCTGCTGGATGTTCCAGCCATGCATGGTTTCAATTTTGTGACTATGAGGCCACTGCAACTTATTTCTTTCCTAATTTAATTGGCTCTGTGTAAATTAGCTTTCAGTTCATACCTTCCTTTGTCTTGGTATGCATTGGGAGCAAAATCTCGGCCTCCTCATGAAGCACCACAGAAACCACAAAACACTTATTGACTCCAGCAGGGCCAGAATTACAACCTTAATTTTGCAATCTTTCTTTAATCTTCTCTTAATTAATTTAATTCTGATATCATTATCTAGATTGCCCCATTCATTTAGCATCTCAGCATCTATCTCTTCATTCTCACTGGAAGGCTTTAGTAACTTTGCAAATGTTGCATCTCTATCTCCCATTCCTACCTTTTGATCTTGACTAACAACCTTCCTTTAATGTCTGCTGAGCCTAGCCTTTTATCAGGGAAAGCACTCCACCCTCTCTGGTAGAGGGGGGCACTGCTCTGATCAGCCTAGACGTGGAGAGCTGAATTTCTACCGTCTGCCTCTTGAGGTGATCCTGCTGGCCCGTCCTGGCTCTCCAGCCAGTTTTAAAACCGGTTCAGCCAAATCCCATTTAAAACTGAAGGGCAGACAGCATCTCATAAAGTTTTACAGCCCATCCCATTTTTAACTAAGTTCAGGACCTGCATTGTCTCTGCTGGGGATTCTTCTGGTAACTGCCTCAGGTGGACAATTCTGGTGAGGATGGAAAAACGCAGTAACCCACAGTTTGCAGGGAGCAGTTTAGATTGAAAAGTATATAATCCATCACTGTTCCATCTACGTTGGCTTATGACATGAGCTCAGTTGATGCCTTATTTTCTTCGCCTAGCCACAGAAAAATACCATGCTGCTGCCATACGTGCAGTTGATCTCAGTGACACCACCTAAGTATAGACAAGCTGTCTTCTCTTCTCTTTGGCCTTGGTGTGACTGTGGCCCAACTGGTGTGAAGCAGGGACCCAGTGAAGAGAATAGGTATTGCAGCTGGGTCAGGGAGAGAGAAGCCCAGGGTGCAGACTGGTAGGACTTGGACCTAGTCCTTCATTTGCCCAAATCCATCCTGTACCACTGGAATAAAAATTAAAAATGCTTATTGTGGTATAATCTCTTCCTAGGTTGAAAAAAAATTATATTAGCATAACTATGCTCATACTATACCACTGTAACCCATTGCATTTTTTTAAATCTGTAAAGCTTGGGATAATGAGCTCACGAAAATACAGGGGCAAGTTAGGCTGCGGATCTATACAGTAATTTCCACTGTGCCATACACGATCCAGCCCTTTGGTTCCCACAGTAAACACTTGGTGATTTATCTCTGTATTGAGCTACCTCCTGCTGACAGTGGACCATGGTAAAAGAGCTGGCATGCTGGATATTCTGATGCCCTTCAACACAGCTAGGTTGAGGTTGGAAGCGACCTCTGGAGGTGATTTTGTCCACCCCCGCCTTGCTCAAGCCTGGCCACCTTGAGCAGGCTGCCCTGGACCAAGCCCTTTGGACTATAATAATGGCTTCTGAATATCTCCAAGGATGGAGACTCCACAACCTCCCTGGGCAACCTATGCCAGTACTCAGTGATCAACATCCTGGTCCTGACTGTTTCGCAGGGTGAGTCTTGTTGTTATACACGATGCAACACCAAGTGTGTCAATTTTCAGAGGTACCGAGCAGGCCTCCAACCGTTGTTGGGGATGCTCATTGCTTTTAAAGGTCAGGCAAAAAAAACGCTGTAGTTTTCCTCTCCTGAAGCAGTGCAATTTCTGGATGAAAAGAGAGCAGAAAAAGGATAAATCTAGGGTACAGACAGATACAAGTGCACTGCCTGCCCTCTGCCATTTTTTTCTGGTAACTTTAAACTCTGATGCACTTGGCTCTCAGACGAGGCACATTTTCAGAAGCTCTTAGATGTCAGTGGATGCAAAGTTCAGCTGAAACTGAGCACAAATGGAAAATCGTGTCCTTTGGTCTCTCCTGGCACGTTAAAGATTTGCTCTGACCTCTTTAAAACTTACCTGATCTGCTCTCATTTTCTCACTTCCATTCACTTGCACCTACTGGGATCATTTGGCTAGAAGCCAAACCAGCCAGCCAGATTGGGGAGACTTCACTGTCCTGATCTGAGAAAAAAAAAGTAGCATCCCTAAAACTTGAGGGTAGAGACTGGACAATGGCAGGAAGGCAAATAACAGCATGCAGCATCTGTGTGGTGCTGGTTTTCTGGAGCAAAAGTCTATGTGATGCTTTTCATACAACACATGCTTTCTCTACCCATCATCGCTGAGGTGAAGCTATGCTGCATGACAACAAAATAAGCTGCTCTGCCTAGTAGTGGAAAGGTCTTTTCCAAGCACATACTACAGTTTGCTTAGATGGGTGGCTAAAAATGGCGTGTTGATTTTAACGAAGATGGATAGTCAACGTGGACATGCTGCCTGCCTCACTTCCCTGCTGGACGCTCCACAAAGAGCCTGGCAAACCTTAAACAAAGGGATCGCCTGGTGATTTGGGGATTAAAAGCTGCCTGTGGAAGAGTGCGCTGAGAAAATGTGCTGAAAGCTTCTGCTGAAGGGGCTAATTCATAGTCTAGTCAAGTAGCTTCACAACCATGTCTATCATGAAAATTTGTTATCAGCATACTGCTTGAATCACAGGTCAATGCATGCTGATTTTGGCAAATCTAATTAGATTTGATGGGGAAGAACATGTTTGCATTTTTTAAGCTCTGTAGTTCCCGTCTCTTTATGTGTAATTTCATTTTTTATTTGTTTAACGGCAATTGAGGGTTGTGAATCATAATATTGTGGAGATGTCAGGCATGGTTATCCCACTCCCTTAGCCAGCCCCCATCGGTCATCCAATGCTGAGAACGGGATACTGGGAGTCAGGGCTCCAGTGCCTCCCAGTTACACCTGCCAGAAATCAATGCGTGCTCCCTGTATGGCCACAGGCAAGATATTTTACATATCTGCACCTTAGTTTACACATCTGTGAACTTGGATGTAGCATATATATACATCTTAGGGGCATTAAAAGGCTTCATTGATCACTACTGCTTCTAAACTGTTTCCATTTCTTCTGCTTCCATGGCACAACACAAAACTAATTGTCATGATTTGAGATGTGGAAGGGGCACAGCTTGGCACTTATCTACCTTTGCTTGGCACTTATCTACCTTTGTGAGTACTGTGGCTACTCTAATTTCAATTTTTGCTTGTAATATGCAATTGCTTAAATCTCTTCTTGGTACTGCGAGGATAACAGCTACATGGGTGTCCATCATGAGGTTGGAGCTTAAATGGGACACTCTGGGACTAAAACAGTGTGCTGGTGAGCAGCTGATGACAGACGTCCACACCAGATACTTCTCTCTCCCTCCTTAGGTCTTTTCTCCAATGCCTGTGGGGTTTATTTAGTGGCTGTTAACCAGTTTACCTCTATTCACATTATCATCCCAGGGAGAATCTTGTGCCTTATAATGTAGAAGCAGCAGTGTTGTGGCTGTGAAGTGGGCTTCCAACTCCCAGGACAGTGCCCTGCTCCAGGGCACACCTGTATCCCTGACACGGGAGGTGGGAAGAAAGGGACCAGCACAAGCCAAAGGCTGAAGTGGCTCCTTGTATCCAGGATGCAGCCACTATCTGGGCAGCAAAAAGATGCAAAGGAGGAAGTTGAACCGGGTCTCCCACTTCTTAGGGAGGTACTTGATCATTACATGTAATGTGGGCAGTGGTGCCACCATCAGCAGCTGCGCTAAAAGGAACACAAGACTCCCAGTTGCCTCCAAGGAAGATCCCAGCCCTGCAGCCACACACCAGCTTGCCCAAGTCCCCCGAAGACCCAGCCCTGATGCCTGCCTACGCAGGGAACACATCTATAGACAAACATATTGGGAAGGTTAAACTTAAACCAGTTCCAGCATAGGTTTCACACACTGTCCCTTGCTTCCATCCTGCTGCTGGAGGAGCATCGTTCATCGCTCCTGAGCACGTCGCAGCTTGGCTGTATCAATGTGCCCGTTGTGACACTTCACGGGCTGCCAGTGTCACTCTCCCTTGAAAATCACTCACATGAATGTTGTGTATTTGTTAGAGATGGAGAGATTAGTGTACAGGCTAAAAAAAGAAAGTAAACAGAAGGGGAAGGACCCTGGGGATACCATGGTGGTATATGCCAGCTTGGCTGGTCTGACTTGTTTGTAATATCTAACACAATCACAGGTGCCAAAGAATAACCGACAAGTTAAACAGTTTCCTCTTTGCAATTTAGCAACAGGATCTTCGTGAGAAGGAGGGCAGGGCTCCTGCTATTTTCCTAGGAGTTGGGTGGTTCAGAAATGGGGAAGCAGACATGAGGCTTTTCTCCAGAGGCTGGTGGGATTTTACCTATTTGTGTGCCTTCTGCTGCTGTTGAGACATAGAGTCCTCACATGGGCACTTCTAGGTGCTCAGGGTTCTCCTGGTCTCCTCTTCTCTTCATAGCACCCAAGGAACCCAAATCAATGTACCTTGAGCCTCTGCATGCTCATAGCTAGGTATCTTCAGTCACTTCTCAAGCTGAGCATCTCCTGGTGGTTGATCGCTCGGTGCACCACGCTCAGTGACGGACATCTCTCTAATGCTGTAGAATTGGCTTTGGTGGGCTTGGGCTGTCTTGTGATCAGACCTATTACTCTTCTCATCTGACGATGCCTTCATGTCCGGGATTTTCTGTCCCTGCTGACAGCACCACTTTCCACTTCCTCTCCCAGGCTTGCAACTTTTGTTGTGATCTTTCACCCTTCACACAAAACAAACAAAGTTGACTCCTCCCAAAGGACTCAGTCAGTCCCTTTCTCAGGGACTTCCTTGGGAAATCTGGCTGGGATCCGAATGGTGCTGCCTCTCTCTCTCTTGAATTCTCTCTTCTTTTGCTCATGTTTGTTTTTTACACTGCTGACGCTAAACCCCTGGCTCACAGTTTTGTTAACTCTTCCCTAAACTCAAGCATGCTCATTTCTGGATCTACTTACCATTCCATCTGTCCAACACAAATTTAGCAATGCAGACATTTGGTTTCACTTTATTCCACTGCTTTCTTCCTTCTTAAATCACATTCAAGCTAGTAATCTTAAACATTCTCCGTAATCTCAAATAGAGTTTTTGCACCTCTCTGCCCTCCTAGTTCAGTCTTGCTGCATGCTCAGAAAGGCATCGCTTTAAAATGTTGCATTTCTTTTTTTCCTTTATTCCACAAACTTGGGTAATACATGGTGCGCCTGAGTCACATGCCCCTGTAGTTGGGCCATCAGTGACAAGTATGTTATTTCTGTGCTTCACATCAATCCTGCATATCCTCTTTCTTTGCTCTGGAGCTAAGGTACCCTGAATCAGAGCTTTATGAAGTCTCCTGCTCCCTGAAACATGCTCCCAATTATTTGCCAAATACCTTCCCTACAGTCTTGCAGAGAAAGATGAATCATGCAGTTTTGGGGTCCTAGCAAAATTGAGCCCAGCTGCGTTAACATAGCTGTGTTACAAAACGGATCATCTGTTTCCTTTACCCATCACCTTTCTCTATGCTCAATGTAGCTGTCAAGAGAGGCACCAGCCTATGTTTATGGATAACAAGCGTGAAGAAATGGAGAGGCAGAAATCTAGCTACATAATTACATTGGAAAAACAATTACATACATTCTGGGGAGTGGAACTGGCAATGACGGTGGTGTAATCTGCTCCCACAGCTCTGGATGGGGCTATTTCTTATACACCTGAGTAGCCACCATACTATAACACCTTCCCCCTCTCCATTATTCATTTACATACAATACCTCTCCCCACCAAAATCACAGGTGAGTCAGCATCACCTAGAGAGGGATCCCTGTTTGGGGACAGGAATGCATTTCCTTTAGATTAATATGAGCACTTAATGTAAAGACTGGGGAGTAGAAATAAATTATGATAAGCACCATTGCCTTATGTCATTATTTTACCACAGCATGAACTTGATAGTGGTAAATACAGCAGGGAGGTATGTGTGAGGGTGAGGAGAAGAGCCGGTTGTGTCAAATCATAACAGCTGCTGCAGAACAAATGAGTGTACAGTGGCTCTGAATACATTCAGGATGGAAATTAGGTGGTTTCCAACCTTCAGAGAAGAAAAGTTCCAAGATAATATCCAAGAGGGTGAAGTGAGGACAAGATATTGATGCTCAACTTGATGCCTTTATGAGCAGGCTGATGTGAAATGATGGCTTCTATTAGGAGAGGAGCAGATGCAATGACCCAGCCCTTTCATCTAAGCATCCGAGATGATGTAGGTTTATGGACAGTTCCATCATCAACCTGGAACAAGCTTACTCCCTGCATGAGGGGAGGTATAATTACTGCTATGGTTACACATTCTCAGCTGTTTTTTTCTGCTATATCTCTTCATGACCCATGTTTGGGGGGGGATATGTGTGGCAGTTTGCCCCAGCCTCTGCTTCACCTACTTGCTCTGGCGGAGAACACTTCACTTTCTAGCTGCCTGTGGTCACCAGCCGGAGGCTGTCACCTCCACGCTCTGCTAACTGCAAGGAGCGTGTCACAACTCTCGTTGGCTCCATTGGTGCTCCACCTAACTTGGTCAGCTTTGCTTGACATGGAGTAAGAAGCACTCATGTGATCCCTGCAACTAGCAGAGCTGGTGGGCCCACAGACATAGAAGCAATAGCAATGTGTTGGAGGGCAGATGCTTGCAGATGGCACATCCTGTTTGCAGCCTGACCCCTAATCTTTGCCTCAGATCTTTTGACCTAGAAAGAATGGGCTGCATCATTTGGCCTTGACTTTGCCATGTTTAACTTGCAGGGGTGAACTTAGAGCAATGCAATTGCCTTCTGTAAGTGTGCTAAGCTGCCGTGAAGATGGTTATACTCAGATATTGACACGGACTGAGTATATTCATTCAGGTCAGAATGCTAGAGGTTTTTTAGAGTACAACCACTGGAAAGAATCCAGGGCTGAGTGATGTGAACACAACATACATTCCACATGCCTGTGGAAAGAGGGTCTTTTTCTTACCCCCTGCAAGAGGTCTCTCTCCCCTGAGAGACCCTGGGTGTGGTGGAAACGGTGAGTCCTCCCTGTGACTGCTGAGGCTCCAGCCATGCCATCACTGGGGGAAAAGCCTGATGCTCCCCTGGCACCTCCTGCCAGCCTCCCTGGAAAGGGTGCGGTATAAAGGATGGTTTGTGCATTTTTACGAGGGGTGACTGACTTCCAAATCCCAGGGCTGCCTCGTGGTGGACGGGAGCAGCATGTCCTTCTGCTACAGGTTTCAGAGGTTCCTGGAGCCGCATCTGTATAAGTGCAGTGGTGGTCAGACTCCTTGGTGTGTAGAGAGGCAGGCAGATGCTTTCACTCTCTTTTCCATGATGTTTTCCTGGCTTTGCCATGTTTGGAGTTGTACCTATGGAGATACTTATCTCTTCTCACCGCACACAGAGCTGTGTTCACGGCCCAGGCTGCTGGCACTGTGGTGACACACAGGTAAGACTGTGGCACTGGGAGAAACAGTATTAATTTGAGCTGATGTTTAACAGCAGATTCTGTGTATGTTTTGCCAAGGGAGGAAGTGAGTCCTAGGGAGAAAGGAATAAAAACTCAATTTTCAGGGCTATTTGATAATATTTCTCTCCTGCTCTGGCAGCCAGGAGCTGTGAAGGAGCCATCAGGGCCCCATTTAAGGGCAATACCCATGCGAAGCCAGAGTAATAGCTTTATGCCACCATCCAAAGCTCTGGAGCAAGAATGGGCTTGGGGAAGAAGCTGTGTCAGGCTGCTCAGGCACTCAGCTGGCAAAACGATCCTTTGGTCTCATGAGTAACTGTAGATTCTGGACTTTCTCCCAGGTTCACTGACCTCAGGAGGTCATTTATTTAGGACTAGGTCTCCAGCCAGCCATAGGGGTATGGCCCAAAGTGACCTCCTACCCCTCTTCTGCTGCAGCAGCTTGCTGAAGTGTATGGCACAAAGACCTTCAGCCTGCCGGATCAGGAGGGCTCTTGTCTCTTTACTGTGACCATGCAAAGCCATTTTGTCCAACCTGGTCTCTTCATATCTTGCTTCAACTGCAGCACCTCAGAACTGCGGTTTGGATGAAGCTGCATTTTATACCATAATTTTGTACCTTTCACGCTGGCATTTCCTTCCCCTGTAATGACTGGGTTGCTTTTGTCGATCAGCTTTTTTATTACAACACTCAAAGCATAGCAGGGGCGTTGGGAGCCTGTTCACTAACGAGATGAAAGAGCACGTGCTACCCACATGAAAATGTCTATAGTGGCTATAGGCTCGCTCTGCGCGGAGGCTGATCCGCCTCTTGCAGTGATGCCAGCTCCCGGCCTGGGCACCCCAGCCCGTGCTAGCAGGTACTCCCAGGTTGTACACACCGCAGGGGAGACGCGCCGCAGCGCCCGCATCGTCGCGAAGGTGCCGGCACAGCAGGATTTTAGGTTCCATCCTGGAAGAAAATAATATGGGGAGAAAAAAAAATATCACGTGGCATCGAAGCTTCTGCTTCATTTCAGTTCCAGCCTGGAATTGAGGATACATTTCTTCTTAGTTTATTAAAAAAAAAAAAAAGGAAACCAAAACTTGTTCTGTCCATATACTGCAGATTTGCTTTAGCGTTACTGTTACACCAATCTGCAGCCCCTTCTGTGTGTTTGTTTGTTTTTTTCCACTTAAGGAACTGCAAAGCCACTTTCTCTCCTGGTAGGTGGGATGCTCGTGTCCTTCTCTCCTGGCTTATTAGGAGACATGCAGCGCTCGCACCCGGGGGGACTGTTGTACGGCCATGGCTTCTGTCCGCAAGCAGAGCCGCGGGGCTGCGGGGCCGAAGCCATCCTTTAAGGCCAGCGGCAGCAGCCGCAGCAGCGGCAGCAGCGGCAGCCGGGGCTCCCCCGCTCCCCAGCCGCAGACGCTGAAGCCGACCCCGCTCTGCCGGGCCCGGCCATCCCGGACGGGACGGGGCAGCGCAGCGCCGGCTGCCCCGCACCTGCGGAGCGGCACCGCCGCCCGCGCCCTTTGGTTTTATTTTTATTCATTCATTTATTTATTAATTAAATTCCAGGGGTCACGCCGACGCGCGGTGCAGGGGTTGGGGGGTGTGTGTGTGTGTGTGTGCGCGGCGGTGCGGGCGGCTCGGCGGGGCAGGAGCGCGGGGGCGGGCGCTACGCGCTGCCCCGGGCTGCGGCCGGCGGCGGCGGCGGCGGCGGC